>WWET01002570.1:172730-184452 GCA_011038615.1 Limnodynastes dumerilii
ATATATATAATGGAACAGGTGCAGCCAAAGACCAAAAGTGACCACTGTATAAAAATAGAAAACAAGTCTAACGCTCCATATCAAACATTATATAACACTATGTGTAAGCACATACATAAAAAGGAGGTTTAGTGCACAATATAGCTATATTGAGATAAGCCCAGCGTCAAGGCACCTCCTGTAGTTGAGTCCAGCGGCCATATTGAAGAGGGGTCAGGCTCCCAAAGTACAGCTAGTAACATTTTTAATAATTACATGTTTTCTGGGCATCTGATGCTGCCACCAATGCTGAAACAAGTTTTACAAATAAATTGTCACAAATATGAAATTGAGTACTCATGTTGGAATAGAGTTTAAGGACTTTTTAATGGGCGCTGCTTTGACAGGTGAGTTTACTAAAATAAGACAATATTGCAACATAAGCCTCTTATTTATCTTTGTACTAACCCATATGCTATGCATTGTTTGTTTGGAGTGCCTGACTTGTTTTTTTGTTACTCATATAGGCCCTGATTGACACCTAAGAAGCAGAGGCTTTGTAGGTTCGTATTTTCCCATTTTGTTGTTCTGCGCATGCATAGTCAGCATGACACAATCTATGTAGCCCTTAGGCACGTAGATTAACTACTTTTGGTCTTTAAAGACTGCACCTAGTTTTAAGTAGGAGGAGGTGTTACAGGGCAGTCTCTGTGGGAAGTTAGGTAATATGGGTAGGGGAGGGATGTAGATTAGGCAGGGAAGGAGGTCTGGTCATTGTCCACCTAAAATCTGCACCTATGGATTTTACACTTAAGAGTGAATCTGGTCCATAATGCTGTATCTTTTATAGAAAATGAACCAATTGTATGAACAATGTGCATATTAAATAATTAATGACATATAAAAGACATATAAAAGATAATCATGAATGTTTTGTCATTTATCTTGGTTTTACTTTTTGTTTTCTTGTCTTATGGGATCAATAAATGTTTACTGAATTTCAGAGAAAAAGTAGATTGCAGTAACTACTGTCTATAATCAAGACTGTAGGGCCACAAGAGAGGGGAAAAAATAATAAAAATTGATCCAACAGCATTGGCATCATAAGGGGAGTGTAGGGAGTTTGGACTGCACCAGGTGACAGATTATCAGAAGGGTGACATTGACTGACTATTGCCAGACAAATAGTTGAATTTACACTTTGAAAGTGCTATTTGCATCCAGAAGAGAACCCTAAAATTAAACAGTAAATCAAGGTGTCCACACTCCCACAGATACAAATTACAAGTAAACCAGACATTACTGACAGGTATACTACAGACTGTGACAAGACACACAGAAAACTGTTAACTCTCTTTATCCTAGACACTACTATGCACAACACCAGAAAAGAGAACAGAAATATCAGAGAAATCAACCTAAATAGAGAGCAGAAGAATTTAGGGATAATAAAGAGAAACAGAAACTTTTCTCATTGACTATTTGAATAGATGTTTTACTTGAATGACTTCACCAATATTAGCAAAATGATTTACCACACCATGTGAAGCCTACCCTAGTAATGTACGAAATCAAATTTATAACGTCAATCAAGAAAATTGCCATTTCACAGCTATGAGGTATGTTGAATATTGGGCCATAACTTTGCCATAGGCAGCCATAGGCAGGGGTAGGAAGACAATACAGGGGTCTTTACAATACTGCACAATGACAGTCCTGGTAGCTATCATAATCTGGCCTACAAGGTAATGCTTTTCTGTGGAAATGGAGGATGGGACTATATAGAGAAGGGCTAAGTCAGGGGAAGTAACATGAAACCAGTCAAAAATTTTATTCCAAAGGGAAAGGATCTTAGAGGGAGGTGTGGTAGATATCTCCCTCCAGGTCACACTGATGCCAACATAGTTTACAAGAAGAGGGACACATTCTATGTAGCTTGGACAGAGTGAAGTGCAAGTGGTTGTTCATTTACTAAAAGTTCAGTGAGGTCAGTGCATCGTGCCAAGGGAAAGGAATTAGATAGATGTGTTCTCATTGCTATGGTGGTATTGAAATCCCCATATTCTGTCTCACTTGGTCTGACAGTGAAATATGATAGGTTCCTATGGGGTAGTAATATACTTATACCAAAATGTTATGGCAGTTTTGGGGCTCTCAGTGGTGAGTCTGGTAGCTATCAGTCAGGGAAGATGCAGAAATGTTTTCAAACTAGTAAATAAGTGTTTGACTTTTGGATAATTAAAGCTATCAGAGTAAATTTAATCTACAAAACACCTCATGCGGCTCCAGGAGAGATAATAAGGGTGTTATGTTACGTTTCGAAGAAGCTGAGATATTTAGAGTTAAGGCAAAGAAAACTGACTAATGCAGATCAAAACAGGCAATAATCCGGGTTTTTCAACCTAGCTTATTGCTGGGTGAATTGCCAGGGACAGCAACAAAAACATTTTTAAGTCCAGCTCTGACCGGGGAAATTCCTTGTCCCTAGTCTGTCCTGACAGTGTAGGGGCGGCGCATGGCTCCCAGGAAGGAATTTGTGTGTTGTTGTCATAGCATAGTACACAAATCCCTCCAATCACTTTTGTTTAGGTGATCACCTTTCACATTACAACCCTTTCCAGGTCTGACCGAGAAAAACCCTTCTTTTTCCCGGGTCTAGTTCCTGGGTCATTAGACCCGGATTCAGGCAGAGGGGACCTTTCACATCACCACCAAGAACCTGGGTTTCAGCCAAGACCTGGGTTTTTGGCCCAAAGCCTAGGTTTTTAGTGGATATGTGAAAGGGGTATAAGAATTGGATATAGCACTTTTACCCACAAGTTAGGTCAGTAAAAAGACTAACAATGTTTAAACTAGCACTAGACTGGATCCATAATTAATTGAAATTCTTAAAATGCATATTACCTGTGCGCATGTGCTCACAACAAACCTTCAATGCAGACCTGGATCCTCAGGATCCATACTTCCATAATAGCAGTCTTTCCATCAATGAGGCAGTTTATAAGCAGGATTGAAGAGGAAAGGTTTGGTAATTGTAAGGTAAGAGTTGTTTCAGTGGCCTCCTGTTGCTCACACAAGATTTAGTATCCAGCAGAGGCCTGAATCTGGTCTACGGGCATAATCCATAATAAATTGTGGATTCCATGGGCCAGATGTTGCCTATAGCAACCAATCAGATTCTATCTGACAATTCCTAGTATGTAAAAGGAAAGTGAGAGCTAGAATCTGATTGGTTGCTATGGACAACATTTCCACTTTTCCTTTCCCGCAGCTTAGTAAGTCCGGCCCCATATGTTAGTCTGTGCTATCTTGTGGTTTGGCTCCCCTTGCCCTATGTTTCTATGATCATACTAAGTCATAACACCTTAAGCTATTAAAAAGCTATTAAAAATACCTATTTTTTTTTTTAAATTGTTACATAACACTTTATTCACTCTCCTCTTCAATTACTTTATTATCTGCTATTTTGTCAATATGTTCTAGAAATCATTCCTTCAAAATAATAGTATTAACTTTAACCATGCATTCCTGTCCAACAGTATTTATGAACTGACACTTTTTACTTAAGTAGCAATAATATTGCTATTTAATGATGTGTGATGTTCAAGGAGCTATTCAAAGTTATTCTGCTCTAGTTCATTCCAGTTAGTGACTTGTTTGTTGCATTTTGAGCAGACCATAAATGTCTGTATACTTGTTAACAGTGCTGTTTATTCTTTCTGTCAGGAAAAGAACAAGAGATATTTTAAATTGTGTTTCTTTCTCACTCTAAAACTATTCCTGTCAGCTGCTTCACAATGTGGCTTCTAACAGCAGCTTAAACTCTTACAAAAGGATGTAGCAAAATGACACGTTAAGTAATTTATTTTATGTTTATATCTTGTTTTATATCTATTAAAGGGAAATCTGACAACATGTTTTCCTGCTCCTGTAGTGTGCCACTACGTGTTTTAAAGAAGAACTACAGTAAAAGTACCAGCAAATTCATGCTATACTGGCATATTTCATGTATTTTTAGTTAAATTCCACATTCAGCAATTGGCAATTCGGTCCACGGGGGGTGCAGTGCAGATCGGCACCAGGTTGGAGAGGTGCTCATCCCCCTGCTCTCGTTGGCAGTCCCCGCTTAGAAACTCTACTTTCCAAAATTGGGACATCTGAAAGTTCCTTTTCGGATGTCCCTATTTCGAATAAAGCAGAGTTTCTATTTTTTTTTTTTTAGAATGGGTGAGAATGCCGTTCGGCATACTTCACCCATTCACCTTCAGAAACGGCGCTATCCCTCCGCTGCACCTCCGCCGCTGGTATCGCCGGACCAAGGGACAGGTGAGTAAACTATCTGGGCAGGGTGGGGAGAGTTAGGGTCAGACTGTAGGGGAGGGAGGGTTAGGGTCAGGCTGTAGGGGATGGAGAGTTAGATTCAGGCTGCGGGAGATGATGGGTTAGGGTCAGGCTGCAAGTAAGGGAGGGTTAGGGTCAGGCTGCCAGGAAAGGAGGGTTAGGGTAGTGAAAGGGGAGGGTTAGGGTAAGAATTAGGGAAAGGAGTGGGGGTGTATTTTAACTTACTTTTCGCAGCACGGAGCTTTCGGTGTTCCGTGGATCAATTACTATGCCACATCGCGGAAACTGCTGTTTCGCAAATCCGCTGTTCAGACCGGAGCCCCACACCCCCCTGCCCTGTAGGGCAGCTGATAGAAGGTTTGAAATCAGTTGTTCTGTGTAACTGGTGAAGAGCATAATTTGGGAATACTAGGAGGCTGGAGAGACGTAGCATATACAGTCTGTATTGTGTGGCGATTTTTAGGATGAAGTGAGAAATGTATAGCAGAGACTAGGAAGCTCTCTGTACTGTATAGTAGTGACTATGATTTGTTTTTTGTTTTTTTAATTATTGGTTCTAAGTTTGTGTTTAATGATACATACTCGCTTACTATCATCTAGGATGGTTAAACAAAAGGGCTAAAATTTAATGTTCACAGGGTGGTGCCAAACCCCCTAATACCAGCCCTGATAGTTGCCAAACAAACTAAAAAAAATGTCTGGCAAAGACTATCAAGGAAAATTTTATTTATTTTGTGTTTAAATATAATTAATTTGACAATAGTTATAAATTAGATTAAGTGATGTTCTGTCACGTGTTAATAGCTCTTCATAAATTGTCACATTGTGCACTATTAATGGTATGTTGTGGTACCTTATCATACTTTACCCAGGCAGTGCCCTGGCAATGCAGTTCTGCTCTGATAAAAACATAGAAGGGAAGATAATGGGAGGCAGTGAAACTACAGTAGGTCTCCACTGTGTCCTCCCCACCTTTTGGAGACAGGCCAGCCTGCAAACTGTAAGTCTATATAATTGAAATGCCAGAATTTCAGTCATAAAGACTCTAGTGTTCTATCCTCTCTACTTTATGTTGTTGCTGACAGGAAGATCGCTGAGGAGTCTATAGGATTGAAATGTAGCATTTCAGTCTTGTAGACCTTTATCTCTGTAGTTTGCCGGAGATTTTTTGTAAAAAAGTCACAGAGTTACGAAGGGGCGATTTTCCTTATTTATGATTAGCAACAGGCCTGAGCACTAGTTACAGAAAGTATTGGAGTATCAGTAACTGTTAATTCATTACATAAAGCGCATTAGCATTAGTAATACTGTTTTCACATTGTGGCCCCAGCAATATCCTGGGTCTGTGAACCCGGGATATTAGCATGTGAACAGACATACCTCCCAACATTTGAGAATTGGAAAGACTGGCAGAACTTGGTGGCATAGTAGAAGGTGTGTGTCTTGGACTGCCCAGTGGGTGTGTGGGGAAAGTGGGTGTCCCTTGCACCACTCAGAGGGCAGGTCTAGTGCCTGCCCCTTTTATTAATTCAGCCATCAATATTGTCTGCCCCTTATTATATGTCCTGCCTCCATATGTCTGCCCACGTTTATATGCCAATCCATCCAAATATCTGCCCCCTGTTTACCCTGTTTATTTATCCAACCTCCACATGTCTGGCTCCTGTTTATATGTTCAATTATCTATATATTTTGTCTCCCATGTTTATTTGTCCAGCCTCTATATGTTTGACACTTGTTAAATGTTCAGCCTGCTCATGTCTGCCCCTTTATTATTTGTCCAGCCTCCACATGTCTTCCCCTTATTATATGTCCAGCCATCCATATGTCTGCTCCCTGTTTACATGTCCAGCCATCTATATATCTGCCCTTTATCATATGTCCAGCCTCCATATGTCATGAGATTATTATATGTGCAACCATCTATATGTCTGTCCCCTGTTTATATGTCCAGCCATCCGTATATTGGCCACATATTATATGTCCAGCCTCTACATCTACATGTCTGTCCCCTATTTATATTTCCAGCCTCTATATGTCTGCCCCTTATTAAATGCACAGCCTCCATATGTCTGTCCCTTTATTATTTATTGGCTTACTTACCTTTGATGATTTCTCCTTTCTCCCTTCTTCCGTGATACTCCCTCTCTGTCTCACCTGGCGGTCATGTGGTGCTGCAGTACTGGTTATACAGAGCTCCTACGAGACGTTGTCTCCTGCTGGAATTGGGACAGTTGGCAGGGTTGCAGACCCTGGGATAACCTTGTTCACACTGCAGGGCTGACCCTGGAAATTTAAGGAACTGAGTCTGCACTGGCAGTGGTGTGAGTAATTACACTGTGTAATTTGTTTACTATGGCAACAAGGCAATAGTAAACAAATCACACCAATCAAGTTTTAATTTAGTAGGGGATAGAGCTTCTTTTTCTTTTTTGTGGCTAGCATTGGAGGCATACAATACAGAGTGTACAAAAAATGTGTTGTGTCTACTCCCTGCAGTGACAAGCAGTGAGATGACACTTTGGGGTAAATCCAGAACAACGTCCGCAAGTGAATTTACGCTAGCCGCTAGCATAAATTCACACATTAGTAGTTACTGCACATGCGCACGGCAGATGTTACACCATGTAACACAGACCGTATGGGCCATTCACGTATCATCCACGTATCAATGTACGTAGGGGCATGCCAGCCATACGCCACCTGTATTTACGCTAGAAAGGTGGGGTGCAGCATTTAAATTGCACAGTATGGGCGTGCTTAGCAGCATAAGTACGCGGGTACTATACGTACATTAGCGGTTACGTCGGGAAAAGTTAAGGTAGGGTTTGGAAAGTGGAAAGTGGCCAAAGTACGTACATACTAGGGGAGTGCCTAGGGGAGTGCTTAGAAGGTAAATACACTACGCTAGCATACGTTTTATTCACGTAGTTCTGGATCTGGCCCTTTGGAGATAGATTTACAACACTTCTCAAAAGGAAAAATGTAGATGTTTCCCATAGCAACCAATCAGGTTCTAGCTATCATTCTGTAGTATGTAATAGGAAAGTGAAAGTTTAAACCTGATTGGTTGCTTTGGACATCTCCAATTTTTTCCTTTTGAGATTTTTTAAATCTATCCCTTAAACTGAAGACAACCCCTGGCTTATAGTCATTTTGAATAAAGTCGTATTATATACAATTTATATAATGTAAAAGTGGTCAGCTAGATACGGTATATCTTATATATTGATAGTAAGAATTGAGCATTCATACCTTATACAGAAAAATTGTGTTAATGTTGATGAGACAATTTGCAACTTTGCTCCATATGCTTTTACCAAATCTTTCTAAGTATTTTTCATACCTGATGTTTCATTTAAGCAGAAAAACATTAGAGCAGCACAGTGGGAAAGTCATTTTCTCCTGACTGTAACTCTGTCTGACTTCTTCTACATGCTGTGTGACTGATTTTACGTCACTACGCACCAATTTGCACTGAAAGATCTAGCTCTATGGAAAGTTTTTTCTTTTTTTCATGATAGATGAAATGGTGAGAGTAGAGTATTCCTAGAATTTACAATAGAGTCAAAATAGTGTGACTGTCACTATTCCTAAAACTCTTCATATAAAATCAAGTTAAACTAGTTGCAAAGAGATAACTGAAGGTGTGTCTTAAATCATGAGGCTTTGCTTTGTATGTACCATACGAAAAGTAATGATTTTGGACCGTATTCACACAAAAAATACGCATCACTATTATTCACAAGTGCGATTCAACTGTAACTGTGCCATAAGCAACCCTAAAAAAAGGGGAAAAAAACTTAAAAACAGATATATGCAGAAAATAAAATCCAGCAGAAAGGATTTGCTGGGCATGATTGTTTTTTATATTTTCAATAAAATGTTTTTTTTTTATAAAAAAAAATAGATTCTTATAAATGTAGCATAAATTACCAAACAACATAAATGATGCATACTGGTATAAAAAAGTCAAACATTTAAAAAAAAAATTAAATTATTCCTTAGTCTTTAATTAAATTAACAAAAAACAACCCCATAGCTTTAAGTAGGTGAGCCTTATGTGTGTTAATTAAACGCCCATGTGCATTGATTAAAATTATGCAGCAGCTGATGACTGTGTGCAGTGTGTATGGACGTATGGACTTTCATATAATACGACAGGCTTCAGCAACTTACAAGTGGTCGAGGGCTACCTTCACTTTTCCCGTGTGTATATTCTTTTACGCAAGGCACTCCTGCTTGTGAATCAGTCATAACCTTGTTGGCATGTACATTAGTAGCCCGTGTGCAGCTCATTTGTATTGAGTCTTGCCCCTCTAGCCACGCATGTGGGACTCGTCCCATGCGTGTATCTGTTATAAGTCTGACCTCCGTGTGTGTAAACCAGTCGGCTATGTTTTACGTGCATATATTTGGGTTTTGGGCATGAGCAGTTTATAAAATTGTAAAAACACAAGCGTAGATTCCACGCTTACTTAAGTGAATACGGTCTTTGGGGCAGATCCTGCTGTACGTTTTTCTGCGAATTTACGTGTGGTATACACGTAAATTCGCAGTTTTGAGCGAACTGCGCGTGCGCACCGCAGAAAATACGCACATTCGCGTAGCGTATTTTCTAACGTAAGGATAATTCACGTATTGCGAACGTAAGTAATTACGTGTGGGCGTGCCAAAATTACGTTAGCGAAGAATACGTGCGAATTACGTGAAGTAGGCGGGGGGGGTATTTAAAGTGTACAGTATGGGCGTGCTAAGCTGCGTACGTTCGCGTAGTCTGTACGCCCGTTAGCGGACGTATTGTGTTACGTTAGGAAAAGTTAAGGTAGGGTTTGGGTAGCGTATTTTCACAAAATACGTCCGTGCAGGGGGTGTGTTAAGGGTAGCGTAGCGAATTTACGTACGCGAAAATTCGCTACGCGAACAAACGTACTGCAAACGTTGTTCAGGATCTACCCCTTTATCCCTACCTCATCGGTATTAGTGTTCAATTATTGCAAAAGGATGATATTTAATTATTCTAGGTTCTGAATGTAATGGGGCTGATAATTAAGTAAGATTTACATATAAAATTTACTAGTTCAAATGTAAATTGCAGTGTAAAAAAGTTAGTATTTGTATGAATGGCAAAATATTTTCACTAAATGCAAAAAAAAACTTACGTGATGTTGATAATCCCAGGTTATAAATAAAACCCGCAACCAGCAAATTTCTCATTCTGCAGCAAGAGGTCTTGTGAGCAGACCAAGCCAATTCCTTTGGATTAAAACCTTGGAACACTGGACCGTTACAGATGAAGAACACTGCATGTTGGTAGGTGTTAAAGTTTTTTATTTATTCATTTCATTGTATTGGTCATGTCTATGTATATTGTGTGGGGGCACTGCAGGCAACAGCGGGCCTGGGTGCCAGGACATGCTGGTGCTTGTGGTTTTCCATGTGTCAGCATACCCTGAAAGCAATGGGTAAGCTTGTGCTTGAAGTACTATGTACACCAGTGTGCCCAAGCAGTTAAAGGCATTCTAGGTTTACTGGGACCTGTAGTACATCAATACAAGGGTATATTTACAGTTTTCTGATAAAATATTGTAATTTGCACTTCTCTGGGGTGAAAACTAAAACAGAGCATGACATTATTGTGGTGATGTTTACAATGATACCAATTAATACCAAAAAAATGTAAAACTTTCTAATGTGGCCATAATATTTTTAATATAGGATACTGATTGGGCACGATGTGTAACTTTGGTCACATTAATTTAGGAAAAACTTACTCTCGCACTCTTGATCAGTCGCAAAATCATTAAAGATGCAAATGAAAGAAGGAGGAGGATCAGGGTGGGCCCGTTTACCCATCACTGGGTTCGGTTATTCATTTCTGCACTACTGTATTCTTCAAGAATTCCAGTAGACAGTATGTTGCATAGCATAGCATAATAAGTGCTCACAATGATAAATAAAAGGGTATTAATTGCTAGTAATTACAAATGTGCTAATTTATATGTAAATAAAAAAATAGTGTTTACTGTACTGTGCATACTTTTTTGCATGAATTTCTTTTAGAACTAGCCTACTTGTCTTATATGACTACTGTCAAAGCTACAAAACCACCCACTGGTGTGGCAAATGACTTTATCTTTCAAAACATAATTGGTTTGGTTTTTAATTGGAAGCTACTGGTGGAAGAATTTATTCTGTTTTTTCTAGATGTCAATTCTCAATGTTGCCTTTGAGATCATTTTACATTTGCTTCTCAATGATGTTTCACATTTCTCGTTGATGCTGGCAACAGATGGATGCACAAGATTAATTTTTATCCTCCTATCTTGGACTACATGTTTAAAACAAGGAAAGCATGTTAAATCTAGGCTCCATTTTTGGATCTCTGATTTGATCTGGAACCACCAGGGACTACTTGAAAATATGCTCTTTCATTACATGTAGCAGTAAATTGTTTCATGCTGTCAGAGTTAGTGCTGAAATGTCTACTTAATAGGAAGTTTATGATTGCATATTCTAGAAGACTTCTAAATGCTTAATAATTTAACAAAAAACTGTCATTTGCAGGCTTCTGGTCAATGCTTCTCTGAATATGTGCTTAGGTCAAGGTCATTATACTATCAATTCTATATCATTTGATGCTGACTTGATTAAAATAGGCAAATTAGTAGACTACAAAACCTGTTTTGTCAGAGGGATAATTAGCAACACATACAGTAACAAAAAATATAGATTACTATAATTATTAAGTGAATGTTAAGAGTGTGCAAATCTGTGCTGTAGTATATTGTTATCATAGGTAAGTAATGACTTTAATATAGAAATACAATTATAATTATTTATGGATCTTAGGAGAGCTATAACAAACATTTCTTACTAATGTTTGGGGTAGGGGCAATTTAATTCATTATAAAGAGCAAAATGTATGTCTATAATTTGGAAATTTTTTCCGTTAATTAGAAGCTGTTACAATTATATTTGTACAAATATTCTAAAGCATATTAAGTAACATATTAAGTTAAAGTATATATGTTTATAAGCTAGAATGTTAACGTCACTATCTATAAAGGGGTAGAGACTGCACACCTAAATCAATATTTGCCTAGTTAGGTCCACATTATTTATTATGTGCAATAAATGTTGCAAATTTATAATGGGTGATGCTACAACTAAAAGGAATCAGTACAACACATTTTAGTGGGGTGCACTAAAATGGACCAATAACAATGTAAAATAATTTTATTAAATATGCATTAAAACTTATATAAAAGTCGAAAGACAAATATAAAATATAGGGGTGTGGGGCTCCAGTCCGAATGGCCGATTTTTGAATTGGCTATTCCTCCCCAGCCAGTTGCGAACTGGCTGGGATTTCGATTGCTATGCCTCGATGAGGCATAGC
>WWET01002570.1:189618-199737 GCA_011038615.1 Limnodynastes dumerilii
GAGGGAGGGAGGGCTTAGCGGTATTACGCTCGTGTGCGAGCGTATTACCCATTGCTTACGCCGGCTGAAGTAAGGGTAGCCTTCAGCCGGCATAAGGAATGGGAAATACGCCCGCACAGGGGGAGTGTCGGGGAGAATGGACGCTGATACGCTGTGCTTTAGTAAGCACAGCGCATCGGTGTAGGACTGGATTAGGCCCAATGTGTCTATTAACATAGACACTCTGGGGTAAATCCAGACTTACAGGCTAGTTACGTTAGAACTCGTAGCATATTTACGCTAGCGTCATTTCTATGCATTACTCTAGGCACTACCCTCGCTCTTATGTATTTTGCCCATTTTGCTGGTCCCACTGGTTGAATTCTGACAAAGATAAAGCCGCCAGCTGAATGGTGGCTGTATCGGGCTCAGGTTAAGGATTAGGGTTCAAGAAGGGTTAGGAATTAAGGGAAAGGTTAGGGTTATGCTGCGGGACATGGACGGTTAGGGTTAAGGCTCATGAAGGGGAAGGGCTGCAGGGGAGGGAGGGTTAGGGTCAGGCTGCCAGTAAGGAGGGTTAGGGTAGTAAGAGGGGGAGGGTTAGGTTAAGAATTAGGGAAAGTAGTGGGGGACTTTTTTTTTCACACTTTTTGGGGCACCGAAAGCTCAGTGCTCCATGGACCGATTGCAATTTGTCCTCAAGGCATATGCATTAAAAAACGCAGCCTGTTTTCAATTAGCTGGGGAAGAATGACCGATTCGAAAATTGGCCATTTGGACCTTAGCCCCACACCATATATATATATATAAAACCAAGACATGGCCTAGCACTCTAGCCATTACTCAGTTACTAGTCATGAACTTCTATCTTTAAAATAAAAAATAAAAATCTGAGAATTAGTTACAAATATCTGCAGATACGTGATAAGCTGTTCGCCACTTACAAGGCTTCTCTGGTGAACAGTCCTAACTCTAATCTTAACTCTAAATAGAGCCCCAACTTTGGGTCTATATATATATATATATATATATATATATAGCTCCACAGAGGGAAGCCAAGGTGTCAGATGTGGAAACCGAAAATAAGGCCCGCCCTGCGTTTCGTCATAGGAGACTTCTTCAGGGGGTGTGTTTAAAGAACCTAGCCTCACAAGTTTTATATCCAATGCCCAAGCAATTACCTATCAGCAATCAACCCTTACCTTCGCTTTCCACTGGTTTGATTCCATAATATCTGGAACGCATCTATTACTATCTGCTGTTTTTATTGTTATTCGGAAAAAAACGTTATTGCACCATGAAGCACCCTCTGTTTTCTCTATCTACAGAATAAAAAAAAAAATATATAGTTTGTAAAATGTTTTAAAAAGACAATTGTATAAATAAAGAGGAAAAAGTGTGAACAGGACTTGCTGCAGGGTAAGGAATATAGAGGCTGCTATTGACCTGTATATTCTTGGTACTTTTTAGCAGACTAAGGGCCAGATTTACTAAGCTTGAAAATTTTAGATGTTGCCCATAGCAACCAATCAGATTTTTAAAAAGAAAATTAAACCTAGAATCTGGTTGGTTGCTATAGGCAACATCTCCACTTTTCCAAACCTGCAGCTTAGTAAATCTGGGCCTGATCCAGAGCTACGATGTTGCGATGAGCGTACTAACGCTCAGCGTAACATCTATTCACTCCCCCGACACTCCCCCTGTCCCGGCATAATTACACACTGTTACGCCGGCTGAAGGCTACCCTAACTTCAGCTGGCATAACAGAGTGTAATTACATTGGACACCACATCGTAAATAACTAACCTTGCCCTCCCTTCCTCCTTTCCCTGCCTCCCCCATGCCTACCTTCCTAACTACAGCATAGTTATAGTGAGTAACGCCCCCTCAACCGTAACTATGCTGTAGTTACGGACGCCCTATCCTCAACAAAGAAAATCCCTGACTACTCCGGGCAACATCTGCCTGGTGCATGCGCAGATCGGCTAAACAGCCGATCTTATGCATCCGCCCACCGTAACTGGATCAGGCCCTCTGGCCCTAAGAGTTAATGGCTCCTAGCACTTGTATGAGTGGCAGAATAGTGGCTGCAGCCTTGTTACCCTATTAGCTGATCACCCCCGCAGCCTTGTCACCCTATTGACTGATCACCCCTGCCTATATGCATGACTTCTGTCTGTATGTGACACTTTTGGATACATGGACCCCTCACACTGTCACTTCATGTAAAACATTTGGGGAAACTTGCTGCCTTGTTATAGTAACTGCCCTGTAGTGGAAATCCTTTTCTATGTCTGTCTAGCCAACAAGCCAATAAAGCCACGCCCCTTTTCATGGCACCCAGGAAGCCACACACCCTTTTCAAGTTAATGGTTATTTTTTCTTAAATAATCATTTTGGGGGTGTTTCTGGGCCACCAGATTCCCCCCACTGGGTTACTGACAGTATAGGTGTGATCTTTCTTAACTTGAGGTAGATCCAGACCTAAGTTCTTTTTATGTTCATTGGCGTATCATACGCTATCGTAAGTACTATGCACTCCCCTAGGCACTCCCCACTCTCGTACATAATATACCCGATTTACGTTTGCCAAACTCTACCTTAACTTTTTCATGCATAAGTACAGACGTACGTTATGGATTGACATACGTAATGGCCTAATCCGGCCCATAATGTAAGATTTAAATACCACCCTCCGCCTACAAAGCGTATTTCTGGGTGTCGTAAGGATGACACACCATTTTGTTCATATTTACGCTGAAGTTACGTATGATCAGAGTTACGTCTCTTAACATCTGCTGCAGGCATGTGTAGTAAATACAAATTGACGATTTAACGTCAGTGGCTAGCGTAAAAATGCTATAGTACGGCCCCTTGTGTGTAGCTCCAGCAATGGCATATTTCTTCAGCAGGGCTGCAGGGGAGCTGCTAAAAGGGTGAATTGGATTAAAGGTGAGTTCAGAGGGGATGGTTGCCCCATAGCAACTGTACCCCTAGCACCCACTGTAGTTGCACCCTTGATATAATTAATCCCAGACATTCAGTTCAATAAAGTTGTAGTTGTTTAACAAAAAAAAAATAGTATCCACAAGTTTGCCTCTATGCTCAGCCCTCCGTGATTGGCTGACCACAGTCATGTGATACTTTCTGTCACAGACAGGAAGCAAAACATTTAAGGCTCGAAGATTCAAATTTTTAGTGAAAATGGTGTTTTGCCTCGATTACAGATCCAATTTTGGTGGGAAGAACCGAGGCACGGCTCAGTTCGACTCGAAACCCGAAAGTTCGAATGTGTCAGACTTCACAGAATCCAAACCGCTCATCTCTATGTAAGGTCAATAAAATGTCACTAATATTTGATACGTGCTGGATTAGCGTGACTTTTTAGCTCTACTAAAATGTAATTGATGCAAGTGTCCTAACATAGTCAAAGATAACGAGAATGTCATAAAGTTTAGTATAGTGTAGTTTGCCTATTGCAAAATGTATTTGATATAAAGTTAGAACTTTAAAACTTTAGAAAATTAAAGAAAAACCAATAGCAGCGTCTTATACTAAGATACTGAAACAAAGATAAGCCAAACTGCATTTTATAACAGTAGGTCATTTTACTTTTGTTTGTCACAAATGATCATTGCACAGCTGTTTGCTAAGCATTTTCAATGACAAGCGCTTAAATGTATGATAAAGAAGGAATATCAGTGTTTAAAAAATAAAAGTTCCTACTGTTTTTATGGTAATCATTCAGATACACTGTGGTGCAGCTCTTCACATATATCCACTCATTATTCCTAGCTGTAAACAATGTTCAGGATGTTAAAATGTTGAGGACAAACTTTATACGTTTATTTAATATCACTGGGACGGATCCAGGACTGATAAATAGAACTAGCTTACATATGCAACGGATGTAAATCAGCTCTGAATAGGTTCTGAGCATGCATAATAGGTCATTTCTTAAAAGACCGTGCTTAAGAGTGTATACGGTCCAGAGATGTTAATTTGCTAAACTATACAAAACAATTAGATTAAAAAAGAAAATAGGGCTAGAACAAAAAAAATTTGTCTCATGAAATATAATACTGCTCTCTAGTTATTAATATTACTCAAGCCCTAAAATCTAAATACTAATATATATTAATAATAAAATAACCTGCATAGACCTATTGGGACAAATATATCCCAAGTTCGGTAAGTACAAAAAAAATCCTCTTGTAGGAGAGATCCTTCTGACACATATAACAAAGTAAATAGTGTCTGAATAAAGTTTTCAAGTAGCTGCCTCTGATAATATGCGATCCATTAATTCCTGACTCAGTACTTGTTACGGGTATCCCACATACCAGGGCATGGTGTTTAAACTGGGACCAGGTATTCACTGATGGTGGGAATAGGCTTGGCTGCTGAAACCCTGCAACCTCTGGGGGTGATGGAAGCCACACTCACCACACACAGGGAGAGGAGCAGAAGCCTAAGTTCAGATAAAGACAGATCCCTAAAACACAGAGACAGCAACCCTAATAGAAAGAGTCAGATGATAGGCTCTGGAACACACTGGCAGATGACAAACACAGAGTGAAGCTATACAGAAAGATAGAATCAGTCTGCAATGACTCAAGTGTGAGATAGAAAACACACGGTTCTTCCAAGAGAGAGAGAGAGTGAACACTGAGACAGAGAGGCCTGGAGCTGCCAGTGGATGCATCCATGCTATACATGTCGCAGACACCAGGAAACAGACAAGGGCAGACAAACAGAGGTCCAGGGTGAGGCAAGGAAGGCAGGTGGAAAGATAACTGGAGGAAGAACAGAAGGAGAACCGAGGATAACAATAGATTCAAAACGCATAAGGGACACATGAGCAGAGAGCAGGCAAAACGAGAGAGAGACAGATAGAGACCAGCAAATGTAAATAGTCGCAGACTGCCATGATTAGCTGGACAGCATGTAACAGTACAGTGCTTGTCAGATTGAGAGGCAGTTAAATCAGAAAATGGATGTACCAATCATCATAAGAATGAAATATTCCACCCCACCATGGGCTTATCAGTACAGTATGTTGGTGTGCATAACAAAGGCAACTGGGATAATGGACAAGGGATTAGCTGCACACGCCCTTGCATTTAAGCATTTTCATAATAAACAGATAAACAGTCTTATAAAACATCCATATATTATAGGATTGATATTGATAGGAACAAAATGTTAGTCCAGTGCTAACATTGTGGCAGCAAGATGTTACAGATTTCTTATAGGCGTGTAATAAAACATGAAAATAATAACACATGTAAACACTGACGCGCTTCTTGGCATATACCCACTTTTACAGAGGTGTAATTAAGGTTCATTCACAGATGCAGCATTTATAAAAGCCAGCTTGGGTGTTTAATTAGGCTGCAGCTGACTAATTGTCTAAAATGTATGTAACATATCAAAACAGAGAGTATGATACATAAATAAAAATACAAATATTTCTTTAAAAAAAAAATTATACTATAAACGATTGAAGGTATTGTTTTTCATGGTATTTTTTACTACAATGATGATTAGTCCTTACAGTTTATGCATGTTGTTCATGTTTGAAGCTTGATCTCTTTGATTTTTACACATCTTTTGTTTATTAAGGTTTATTAAGGTGCTGTGCCATCCATGCCTCCGACTCCATAGATGACTGAAGAGCTTGCCCTATTTAGTTCATCATCAGATGATGACACTGCGGGTGAGCAATCACAACTTTTATGTTGCCGAAATTTTTTCTTGATGAACCTTCAAACTGTAGAACCTGTAAGAAAAAATGTAAACAAATTATTATCTAAATGGTGATCGCTTCTTTTTCTGTTCCATATTAATTCTAAACCAAATTTTATTACAATGATTTTAAAATTGTATGGAACATTAACTTTTATGCTCCGTGTATACGCTTTATTCTTTTTATAACGTATATTCATTTTTCAAAATTATAAATATTTACCTGCATTTGTTTACATAGGTCCTTCACACCAATACACATCCTTGGCGCCAGCTCTAGAGCCTGTGGAGGAACAACAAACAGATGTAGTAACTTTGGATCTGGAAGAAATCCAGACATCACCTCTGCAAACAACTCCGGATCCATCACCTGCCCCTCAGGTAAGCACATCACAACACATACCTGCTGAAGTTTTACATGCAGTGTCATCATCAATCAGCCATCTTGAAGCCAATCAACATAGCTTTATGACAAGTCACTGAAACACAATGCGACATTTCACGCGCACATTCAAACGCCAAAACACTATCTCCAACTTGGGCTTTCCTGTCTTGCATCAGCTGTTGAACTACAAAATATTCTAACAGCACAAAATACCAGTGCTTTTGAGACTGGTAACAACCTGCGGCGGGAATTAAATGCCCAGCTATTACATGTTTCTGCACAAATGATAAGCAACCTTGCACAAAATACACAGCAACCCACCTCTTCATCTGTGGAAAACAGCCAAGGTAACACACCTTTAAGCTCAGCACCAAACACACCACCCAGACGGGGCACGCAAACAAGGGGTAGAAGAGGTAGATTCCATGCCACGACCACGACCCGACTATCACAAAGAAAGCGTCTCTAATATATGTGTTGATTTTTTGGAATGCTATTCATGTTTTAATTTTCAGAAACATATTTGGTCATGTTGACCATGGTTGTGTAATAATTAATAAATATTTTTCTGATTTTGGCAGCCAAATTAAGCATCTTTGTCTCTTATTTTAAGGATCAAAAATATTGTTACGATTCTAAAGACACCCTTATACCGCTGAGACCACCTAAATGAAGAGCACATGTATATATGAATAGGCACAACTATCATTCCCTCAATGTGCAGGTGGTCTGTGATGCTAACATGAACATTTTGAGTGTATTTGCTGGCTACCCTGGATCATGTCATGATTCCTAAATTCTGAGGCAGTCATCCCTGTATTCTAAATTTGAACATGCTGAAATGTCTGAGGGATGGCTGCTGGGTAAGTATAAGTGATGATTGTCTATTTTATTCATGCTGCCTTTGCTATTAAATGTTTGTGACACTAAACTAATCATTTTACACCGTAGGGGACTCAGGATATGGGTGTCACTCCTGGCTGACTCCTCTACTGAATCCACAAACTCCTGGAAAACACAATTATAATAATAGGCACACATAGCCACTAGAGGAGTGATAGAACGTACCTTTGGCCTTTTAAAAACAAGGTTCAGGTGTCTTGATAAATCTGGTGGTGTGTAGCTTTATAATCCTGCAAAGGTTTCTTATGTTGTGCTTGTTTGTTGTCTCCTGCATAATGTGGCATTAAATCAACAATCCCCTGACATTATTGCAGTTGAGGATCAACAGCAAGGTGACCCTTTACCATCTGGATATGTGATTTCAACTGAGGGTGGGAGGCAGATAAGGCATGATTTAATCGTGATCCACGATGTAAGTTTATCTCTAGTCATGTTTGTTAAATGTTTTTTTTTTTTTTAAATATGGAAATGTTTGGGTACTTAGTTCTTCTCTCAGTAACTATCTTTGTCCTTAGATCACCCTTTTTCAGACCAATCCCTAGAAGCTCACATAACGATGATACCGAAAGAGGGTAAAGACCCTGCTCTATGCTTGAGTTATCGACCTATCTCTCTCCTCAACGTTGAAACTCTATGCTAAAATGATAGCAAATAGACTTAAAGGCTTACTACCCACAGTAATACACACAGATCAAGTGGGCTTCATTGAGAGGAGAGAAGCAAGAGATAATACTGTTAAGGTGATCAATCTGATTCACTATGCGCGTAACTCTGATATTTCTGCTATCATGCTTTCGACAGATGTCAAAAAAGCTTTTGACACGGTAAACTGGAGCTTTATGACTGGCGTGTTACAACGCCTTGGTATAGGCCTTATTTTCATGAGTAGGGTCTTAGCTTTATACAGTCACCCAACCGCTAGAGTTAGGGTCAATGGCTTACTCTCAGACTCGATTAAAATGACAAATGGCACTAGACAAGGGTGCTCTTAGTCTCTCCTGATCTTTGTTTTATGTATAGAAGCCTTGGCACAGATGATTAGAGCAAACCCAACTATATCAGGCATCCGAGTGGGAGCAGAGGACTATAAATTAGCAATGTTTGCTGATGATCTCCTGGCCCTCCTCAGCAATCCAGAAGCTTCTCTCCCATCACTGGTTCACAAATTTAATAGATTTGGGGAACTTTCTCATTTTAAAATCAATTTCACCAAATCTGTTGCACTTAACTGCCCAATTCACATGGTTGACACTTTGAAATCCTCTTTTCTGTTTCTGTGGCACCAGACACATATTAAATAAATGTGGATCAATGTAACTGCGGATACTGCACACCTTTTTTCGACTAATTATACCCTACTGTTGGCCAAACTTAAAACTGAATTGAATTTGTGGACACACCTCCATCTTTCATGGATGGGGAGGATTAATGTCCTAAAAATGGATACCCTCCCTAAGCTCCTGTATGTAATGCAGGCATTACCCATACACATTCCCTCTAGATGGCTCCAGGAGCTCCAATTCATTATATGTGCTTTCATCTGGCAAAACCGCCATCCTAGGATTAAACTGGAGGTTTTGACTTCAAGAAGGGAAAAGGGGGGTCTTCAATTACCTCAAATTATTGGATATCAACAAGCAATCCATCTTAACAGAATATTGGAATGGACAAGAGGTGAAGCATCCAAACAGTGGATCAAAATTGAAGAACACTGTCTAAACTTTCCAATAGCTGCACTTCCCTGGATAACTCACTCTACAGTCTCACTCCATGCCACCATAACACCAACCTTAGCCTGCTGGAAGCAAAAACGTTTATTTAACAATATCTCCACAACTCACTCCTCTCTAACTTCCTTCCTAGCCAATAATACTTTCCCCCCAGGATTAGATCTCCGTGCTTTCAGAATGTGGCGGGAGGTGGGGATATTTTGAGTTGGCCAGCTCCTGGATTTGAATAAGCTCTGCACTTTTCCAGACTTTCAATCTTCCTGGCAACTACCCCTAAAAGAATACTGGCGATATATCCAGATATGCCATTTTGTGATATCTATTGGGACCTCTAAATTTCAATCCCCCCTAACTCCTTTTGAGCGCCTCTGCACGGCACAGCAACGGCCCAGACATGCAATATTAAGAATATATAGCTTGATCCTTGAAGACAAGTCCCCCACCCTACCAGGCTTTACTGCATTATGGGAAAGGGATCTGGGGACACCTATAGAGGAGAGCATCTGGACCAAGATATTAAAATTCTCCAAGGCATGCTCTATCAATATTATGACTCATATAAACTGCTATCTCGGTGGTACCAATGCCCTGATCTCCTTCATAAACTCTTCCCATCTTATTCCAACCTATGTTGGTGTTGTAAACAAACTGTAGGAGACCCGATACATATCTGGTGGCTATGCCCACAGATCAGACCATACCAGGACACGATAAAATCAATATCAGAGGAAATCATGAGAGAGGAAGTTCCAGATGGACCGATGTTTTGGCTTTTTAATCACCTAGATTGTTCGATCTCCACATATAAACAGTCGCTTCTGCGACACCTTAATAATGCAGCTAAGTCACTTATGACCCGACACTGGAAATCTGTCCATTCTCAGAATGGATCTCAAAGGTAAACAGTTATTTGGAAATGGACAATTTGCTGTCCATACCAGGGGGTACGAACGTTACCGCAACACATGGTTCCGGTGGCTCGAATTTCGATCCACAGACTGATATGCTGCTCTTTCATGACAGCGACAACTTTCTTTGTCTCACATTTCCCCTTCAAGAAATTTAATTTTCTCCTTCTATCAGTTATACAGTTGTGATGTAAATGCTTAACATGACACCCGAGGCCTACCAGTTATCCGCTAAAAATGTATGTGTCCTGTGCTATCACCGGTGCAGATATTATTGAAAGCTCCTAGTAGCATTTGTACATTCTTGAAACATCATTTCTCCACCCTTATTCCCACTTCCTTCCCTCCCCTTTCTCCAAATATATACTGTGCTATCTGCAGATATTATTGAAAGCTCCTAGTAGCATTTGTACATTCTTGAAACATCATTTCTCCACCCTTATTCCCACTTCCTTCCCTTCCCTCC
>WWET01002570.1:229124-239313 GCA_011038615.1 Limnodynastes dumerilii
CCCATTGGTGGGAAAATTTGCTTTTGGGAAAATGTAGGATATTTGGATTGCATATAAATTCCTCCTCCATGATGTCATATGCTTTTTTGTGTGCCTTTCAGTTGTGATCCAGGTCACAAACATTGTTTTGTCAGATTGCTATAGGATAAGGCTTAAAGGGAGCGAATGCTTAGTTGGCATAAGGGACAATAAACGCCGAGCTGTACAGGCAGGCACATCATCCATGAAGGGTTTATATGTCCATCATAGGGATTAGCCAATTAGAGTAGATCTGGGGGAGGGTTTTAGAGAGAGGTATATAATTGCTGGAGACTGTGAGTTCAGCCTTCTTCTGTAATTTTCTTCCCTCCCTCCCTTCCCTTTAGTTATTTACTAACATGTGTTTTTGATTCAGTGTGAGCATAGTTTGGCGGTAGCAGTGGGGCGGTCAGTAACTTCTTTCGCTAGCCTAGTGCATGAGGTATGGTACAGGGAAGGCACACCCCTTCGAGATGAAGCAAGGAGGCTATATCAGCTGGCTAGTTTCCCGGTTTGCCTCCCCAGTTCCCCTCCGGGGTGTGCAGTTATGATGGGGGTGTGTGCTTGAATTGACCATTTCCTCTGGAGCACCAAGGTCAGAGGGTTCTTGCCCTCCGTTACAATGTTGCCTCCTCCTAGCTGACTCCCCACCTGCTAGAGGCACCACCTTTTCATCGCTTCAATTCATAATCCTAATCATTAAACTTATTAATGAAGCTATGCCCCCTATTTAAATGCCATACTGTTGTCTGAGTTTTTATTTCTTGAATGCATAACGTAGATGCCCTGGTCAGTCATTGGCCGTTTATCCCAAATGAGTCCAATCTAGTCCCTACACCTCGTATATAGATGTTCTCTGACTGTTAATCAATTCTCCCATATTGTCACTTTCTCTAGGCACCTGGGTATCTGCTGCTGCATGTCCCTTGTTGAACATCTACTTGATGTTCACCTGAACACTTAGGACCTGATTCACACTTGGGATTGAAATTGTGTGCTTGCCTAAAAATACACATCACAAATATACACAAGTGGGATGCAAGGATAGCAGCAGCTGCAGCTAACCACACCCACACACTCTGTCATGTATTTCTATATGTAAGTGCGATATATATGTAGAAATAGGAAAGTAACTAGTATATGGCCCTTGAGGCTGTAAGGCAATCCTGCTTATGAATCTCTTGTAACGCATTGGCACACCCATACTGTACATTAGTAGTCCTTGTGGAGCTCATTTGCATTAAGTGTTTTGCCCCTCTAGCTACGCATGCAGGGCTAGCTGTGGACTTCTGCATGAATCGGTCAGAAGGTTGAGGTACGTGTGTGTGAATCGTGGTTCAGTTTCATGTGCGTATTTGTGTGTTCTGGGCATGCGCAGTTGAAATAATCGTAAAAACACGCTCGTATAAAACCCACTTACATATCTCTGAATCCGGTCCTTAATTTCTATCAGGGCTGAGAATAGTTTGCAGAACATAATTCACAGGATGCTGGATTCAACTCAGAACAGCAAGGGAACAGCTTAGCCTGTTCGTTCTTATCTGTTGGTCACAAGATAGAGCCGAGAGATACAGACACAATTCTTGAAAGCAGAATCAACTTTTATTGCTTATGCAGGCCTTAGAAGGACTGGTAAGCTGATGAACATAGTCATAAGTGCTAGTGATAAGATCTTACAGCAAAACATATCAGGCTGCTGCATAAGGTAGATGCACACTTGCATTTCTCCCAAATATATGATGTCACTTCTCTATATACACACAGTATATTATATATATGTTGTACAATTGATTAATTAACATGGTATAGTAAATAACATTTGCATATCACAAGCAAGGAAATTTGATCTAGGCCTGTTCCTAGAAAAATCAATCAGTTATAAAGTATGGATATGTTAAAATCTACTTCATTTATTTATCTACATTAAAATGATTACATTTATATTAAAAACCAAAGATATACAGCTCTCTCAGTCTCTTATGTTTTAATTGTCAAGGAATGCTGATGTGTAAGCCATTCACAATCACAGTACCAATACGGATGTAAATGCTGCATCTTCTGGGACACAAGTTCAAGGACAAGCTTTCAGTTTTACACCCACGCATATGAAAAGAAAGTGATTCAGTAAAATTACTTTTATACTGATTTAATCCTTCTGAATGTTATGTTAAGTTTTTCAGTAGAGATGGTGACATTATAATTGTAAATGGATGTCAGATACCCCCCTATCAAGTGAAGCCTTTTGTTCATTATTATATGTTAGCTAATAAATTAGCTGTATTCAAATAAATTAAAATATATTTTTATATACTGCATCTTATACAGACATTAACACAAAACAAACATATCCAACATTTGGGAAAACCCTACACAAATAAGGGGAGGATTAAGTAAGATCTAAGACTCGTAGCTCTGGATAGGGGTTTGGTTCACTGTTACAGTATGTAAAATGGCAATGTAGATTTACCATGCACACAAATAATTTGTGTGACAAATTTACAATAAACATAGTCATGGAAAAAATAAAAGACCCAGCTAATCAGAGAGAGACTACAGTTAGCCAATAGGCTAGCTGCAGAGATTATCGCTCTACAGTGCATGGTTGGTGCCGATATTGGGACCTTTCCATATCAGCAATCGCACCAGTTTAAGAATTGGGGTCATTTGTGGGAAGACACTCTTACTGTGCATTGGCTATGCTAGTACACCCCTTTCTGTCTTTTGTGATGTCCCTTCAAATACAGATTGCTACAGCAATAGGCTGTGTTGCAGTCTGAATCGCTGCAACTGCATATCATTCTGCTCTGTTCTGGATATGCACACTGTGAGTTGCTGCTTTACACTACTCTATTCAACAGGGCCCCTGTCAGAAATAGTGGTGCCCGGGACACATCTGTGGGTCCTGCCCCCTACATGACATCAGTGACATTACTTAGGGGTCAGGGGGCCTCGTAAGTGCAGGTCTGATTCCAGATTCCATCTTCTTACAAAATTCCATATGGATCTACGCCATCTCACCCCTACCTTAACATTACTGCACTGTCCCCATGCAAAATAGGACGATGTGGAAATATGGATTGTATGTAAGGGCTGAAGCTAATACATCTGTACAATATGCATCCTCCTCCCCACAGAGCAGAAGTTTTGAGGAAGCCATATGCAGACTTAAAAACGCAAGGCTTGTGTAAGTCCCCTTGCTGGTAACATCTGTGCATACTTGCATCGAATCTCATTGTACATGGAACTCTTATGTATGCATTTTGCATGCCTAAATCCCGTAACAGGTGCAGAAAAAGCATGTCAAATAGCTGCATAGGGCAGTGTTTTTGGGTTCTGTGCAGATCTGTTTGTGCATATGGACACAGTCCGACAATGAAAAGTTATGGAAGTGTCCATATCTAAGCATGACAGAGGGGAGTGACAGGGGAGTTCACTTCCCTTTTCCGTGCATAGTTCCAGACCTTCACATGTTGGTATCACCGGCAGAGATCTGGATACGGCTCAGCATGCTTAGTGGAAGGACCCAGAGATATGTTACGCAATTGGGCATAAGCTTGAGTATAAATCAATACTGATCAGCAGGACCGCCATCAGAAACTGCAGGGCCCAGGAGACAGCCACGGGCCCCGTCCCCTCTTTGGACTGGATTCAGACTTAAGTAAGTGCTTGAAATTAGTTCCTCCTGGGGTAAACCAAGTTGACTGTATTCTTTGCATACAAGGATATATCTTTGAATTGCTTACTGCACACAGATACTGACCAGCTTTACTATCACACTGTTAGTTGAGATAGGAAATATCACCTTTCAACTCTAATACTGTTTGCAACAGATGAAATATGACTCCCCCTGCAATCAACATGGCTTAGCCCAGGAGTAACTAATTTCAAGCACTTACTTAAGCCTGGATCCAGCCCTTTGACATGATCAATGACGTCATATAGGGGCCAGCACAGCGGACCTGTTTTAACAGGCCCGCTAATGAACAGCTCTGAGCAGCAAATATCTGCGGTAGGATACTGCCGATACATGCTTCTGCAGAGCTAGCCAAGTATCTGTGAGGCCCCATCTGCTCCAGGCCCGAGACAATGGGCCTGATCCAGACCTACGCTCGCATGCGAACATACGCTGATCGTAAGCAAAAAAAACGGCAGAAAAAACGCACTGCGCTTGTGCATAGTGACAACTTCCGGTCGTACCAAAGACCTTTTTGTAGCGGCGATTCTGGCGTCTGTATTGTTTACGTTTTTTCTGACGACGGGGTGTGTTTATAGTATGAAGTTAGTACGGACGCTGGAGTTAAGGAATGTAGGCGGGGGGAGCCATTTAAATTGTACAGTATGGGCGTGCTTAGGCAGCTACGAACAGCGCGTCGCTACGAACACATGGAAAAGTTAGGGTAGGGTTCAGCGGGCGTAATGAAAAGAAGGTAAGGGGAGTGTCGTGGGAGTGAAAGTTTTTACACTGCTGTCGGTAATACGCTCCGCTCTCAAGCGTAGGTCTGGATCAGGCCCAATGTCCCTCCCTGATGGCGTTGCTGCTGATCAATATTACAGTATATAACTGTTGATTAGTGAGTCTCTGCTCCATTCAAGATAAAATAAATAAAGCTTGCTTACAATAAATATATTGCTGGCAATAAATATATATTTTATTTTTTTCCAAGTAATTAAAAAAAAATTATTTCGCTAACCATGGCCAGTGACTTGTTAATGTCTTGCTTAGTCTAGTTAACATGATAAATAGGCTCTTATGCTTTGCATGCACATTTAATTACCAGCAATGAAAACTGATGAAATTGAAATATTGCTCATGGCCAGAGCTATTAATGCTGAAGTGACCCATGTAATAATGACCCATGGTATCAAACTATGGATTTAAATTGGTAATTAATACGTTCTATTTTATGAAATGCTAACAGAGGGTTTTTAATGAAAATGCAAACTAGCTCTAAATACCACATGCATATTATTGACATTGTAATACGTTTTGTTAGAGCTGGCTACATTTGTAGGTAGAGAATATTAAATGAAGGGTCATGACAATGACTGTTCCTTTCTAAAACCTGTTAGCAGATCAGAGTTAAAGTTAGGAGACCCGAGTAATTCACTTTCAGAGTTCTAATCCTGTTTGTAATAGAAAAACACAGCATGATCTCTTTTTGAAGCTGCAATATACAAAATGAGTCCTTTATCTCACACTGCAGAGAACAAGGTTTCTGATTAAATAATAAGTAGGGCTCATCATGGTTCATTTGTTATGTCCAAGATAGAGAAGTAATGTTCAACTTCCCATGCAGTATTTTAGAAAAATGAATAATTTTGCACTCAAATGATGCATGGTTTCCTTGCTTCAATTATTTTACTGTGGACTAATAAAAGTGTCTGATACTAAACTCATTTGCTTTTGTGGAAATGTGAAAATGTTAAACTAATACAGAGTTGAAGTCATGGCAGTAATCAATGTGCAAGGACATCCAGACTATTGTGGATAACTGGAAACTGACGATATAGCGAACATTTTATTCATAAGTGAATAAACCAGAGACTGTTGTTCTGCATTTATCCTCTTTGGGCCTTGATAAATAAATGTTTTATAGATTACATGTTGCTGACACCTTGACCTTGTTACTATACCCAGTGGGCCCAATGCAGAGGTAAGTGCGCCCCCAATGGCATAGCGTATCTCTTTGTGATTTTGCACTGTGCATGCACTGAAGCAATGGTGAGGGAAGGAATGGAGACATGGGGACACCTCTGAGCAGGGGCGGATTGGACATAGGCCTTACCGGGAAATTCCCGGCAGGCCGAGGCACTTTGGAGGCCGGTCAGAGACCTCCAAGATAGAGAAGTAATGTTCAACTTCCCATGCAGTATTTTAGAAAAATGAATAATTTTGCACTCAAATGATGCATGGTTTCCTTGCTTCAATTATTTTACTGTGGACTAATAAAAGTGTCTGATACTAAACTCATTTGCTTTTGTGGAAATGTGAAAATGTTAAACTAATACAGAGTTGAAGTCATGGCAGTAATCAATGTGCAAGGACATCCAGACTATTGTGGATAACTGGAAACTGACGATATAGCGAACATTTTATTCATAAGTGAATAAACCAGAGACTATTGTTCTGCATTTATCCTCTTTGGGCCTTGATAAATAAATGTTTTATAGATTGCATGTTGCTGACGCCTTGACCTTGTTACTATACCCAGTGGGCCCAATGCAGAGGTGAGTGCGCCCCCAATGGCATAGCGTATCTCTTTGTGATTTTGCACTGTGCATGTACTGAAGCAATGGTGAGGGAAGGAATGGAGACATGGGGACACCTCTGAGGTCTGTAAGTCCACACATGTGAGGGAAGTGAACTCCACTGTCACTCCCCTCCCATGTGCGCATTCTGCACACTTACGTGTCCAAAACCCTACCTTAAAATCTCTGCGCAGATCTGTATTCTGCCCTTCATTCACTTTCTTGAGCATACCTATCCTCGCCCCCCATGCAGGGATAGGGCATGCGGATGAATGGTACCACCTTCTGCGCTCTGCCAGAAAATCAGCCAACTTCCAAAAGTCAGGTGACAGTATTAGATCTGGATCCGGCCTATGTAGTCAATGTACAGTATAGTACTCACGCAGTTAACCAGATCTAAATGCAGCTGTAAGTATGCACAGAATATTGCAAAACAGTTGCACCAGCCACAGGTCATGTCAAATCCAAAGCGCTGCTAAAGGGTGACACGCCGCAATGTATTTTAGATGATTGCATTTGCATTTCACATTCCAAAGGCAATATGACATGCAGAGAAATGCTGCTTATACAGTGTGGTGTTGTCAAATAAAATTAATTGTTATTTAAATTTTTTTAAATCTTTATACTTTTTTATTGACTAACTTCATTTTTGGCTCTAGTCTTGGTTATCATTGTGACTGAAGTGCTCACAAATCATATCCACCATTTCCACCAAATACCCTGCATTTGCATTCGAATCACTTATGTCTGCTCAATGTGTCTGGTCATGTAGCTGCATTGAGCTTGGCTGCTGTGTGTCTGTACACTCACCTGTCATACTTGCACAGGCATCCAGAGTTTCAGCTGCATGTGTATTGGATCCCCGTGGCCTGTATATCTTTTGTATAAGGCAGTGGAAACCTACCATTTTACGTTCACATTTGGATCAAGCTCGGAATGTCTACCTACAGTCAGCTGTGAAAGAACACTTTACAGGGTGATATGGAAAAATTAGGGCGAGGGCCTGGCAAGACAGAAGGGAACCTCAGTGCTTAGCAGGGGTCTCAGATATAAGGGGTATTATTTACTTATTATTTATGACCAGGTTTTAATACAGAGCAATCAGATTATGTAGCGCTTTACAATTGTAACAATCATTATAACTTTACTGGCTAGTAACAGACAGACTGGGTGGGTAAAAGAGCACTGCCTGTAAGCTTTCAGTCTATAGGACATTAGGAATTGATACACAAGGAGAAATGCTATATATCACACATTAGTCCATGTCAGTGCTGTGTATAATACAGTCATACAGCAGTGTTAGGATAAAAACTGAGATATTTTTAGTATGGAAAGAAAGGGTGTAGAAAAAGCAGAACTGGATAGCAAAGTTGTCAGTCTGTGGCCGGAAATGGCTGTTTTAGGAATAGAGACAGCTGAGTGCACATTTTCGTCTCTATTTCGAAACACAGCCATTTTATAATTTTTTGGGAAAGGGTAAGTATGCCAATCAGTATGCCCATTCCTTTTTCAGAAACCACCCTCTGCTCGCCATAGGCCCCACCAGAGAGGTGTATAAGGGGAGCGGAGGGGAGAGGGAGGGGTATTCATAAAACTGAACAGTTTAAGATCGATAAGATAAGTAGGATGCGAACCAGGAAAGAGCTGTGTCTTGAAAGCCTGAAGATTGTAACATTTGTATGAGTAATGACCTAAGTCTTGATGGAGTGTTGGGAATGAAAACCCAACTGAAGAGGATCCAGATGATTGTGTAAGGAAGGAAGGGAATGAGATGAGTATAGGCAAGTCTCTCTACTCTCTATCAGAAAACAATAGGACTATATCATTGGAGGAAAGATTTTGTAATAGTTATATTTTGTTTAGTTTGACAAGGGGATGTCAGCTAAAAAGTAATGCACAATACACAATACATAAACTTAATACACAACACATAAACTTATCTGGATATTGACAATTGTAGATACTATTTTCACTACCTTTTACATTATCATTACTATTATTATTATTATTATTATTATTATTATTATTATTACTTTGGGTCATTATCATGTATTTATAAATTGAGAGCTCACCCCTGGCAGAGGTCCCCAAATCTCCAAAACAACTACTCTAACACAGAACCCCCTCTCAGCTGCTATCCCAGACGTGCTTTAAAACAATCACACAAATGCTCACCCCTTGCAGAGGTCTCCAAAACAGCTACTCTGAAACTGGCTACTACTTTCCCCCTATTTTTGGTGAGGTATTAAAATGTGTGTCTCCAGATAACCATTTTGTATCCATTTTTTATTGAATTATTTTCTCAGGGGGAGATGTAGCAGTATATGTCCTTTAATAAATATACTGAAGTGAAATACAATAATCCATGCTTACAAAGCTTAATATTAATGTGGAAACCTCTAAAGGATAATATTGACTGTCAGTAGTTCCTACATTTGGGACCCCCTTATAAACTTTTCTTTCAAGTGAGTTCATAGATTGAGTGTTAGTTATAATAATAAGGAATGAGTCATCCTATTCCCCCTCTCACCCAATGTGCCAATATATGACTTAATAATCTCTGCTCTTTTGTATTTTATGTGTTTTTTTTATTAATTTGAAGCTCTCGCAGTGTTACATGCCACCGCTATGCGAGCAGGCATGTACTGTGCTCACCACTGACTCTCCCAGCTAGCGCACTCCTGCAAATGCCGAACGCAACATGTAAACAATGCCATGTGGAGTGCCGCCGAAGCTTCAGTCAGGTGAGCGCTCCACCTCCTGGCTTCCTCTTACTATTGGACATTTCTCCCATGCCCTGGGGAACGTCCTATCATAGGGAATTAGTCTTGGTTGCTGGCCAATCAGTGGTCAGCAGCCTCTATATCAGACCAGCTCTGTCACTCAGACAGGGCAGGGTTATCAGCCTTTGACCTGCTATTTTGCCTTAGTACCTCTGCCTTGTGCTCTGTGCCATTGATTACTAAGTTTCCTGCCCAGTTTCTTTCAGTTTCCCTCCAGTGTTCAAGCCTCTCTCTCTCTCTCTCACCTGTGTGTGTGTTATCCAGCCTTGCCATCCCCAGCCTATTCCTGAGTGCCTGTCTGTGTTCTTCTTCGGGGTACCTCCTGGTTGCGTGTGCGCTGTGCGAGCCCTCTGTCTGTCCAGTCCGTCTTCGTCCTCCCAGTAGCTCCGCTAAAGTCTCTGTCCCTGTTCTGTGTTCAGTGCTGTGCGTCGCAGGTCAGTCTCTTCTGATCCTGATTATTCCCGCTTCCTGCTCCACCTTACCTCTTGCTTCCATCTTGGTCTTCACTCTTCCTCTCCCGGGTGTTGCCTCCAGGGGCCGCAACCTGCTAGGTATCCTGCAGCCCAGACTATCCCCACCATTAGGGGCTCTAGTGAAAACAAGGCCCTAGTTAGACTCCGCACCCTGGTTGCGGCATCTGTTCATAACACTCAGTGATAACCTGTATAATAATGTATAATCGCTTTTGCATGTTGTGTATAACTTGCTCCTTTTGTTTAATATATTTAGCATTGGTCCTCCTTTCTCTCTATTTCTTGCTTGTTATAAGCCTGTAACTACAGTATCTCATAACCAGTATAGTTTTAGAATTATCAGGGATGGTTGTTCAATGAGAGCTTTATAAATGTTCCCGGCTGCAGCAAACCACACTCTTTGATAAAAACCCATTTGTGAGAAATGCGTCAGAGTTTGCTGTCTTAATCCTACACATCCAGCAAATTTGCAATAAGACCTTCATTACTCTCCTCATCCATCCAGTTACATTGTATATGTTGAAGCTACTAAGCCACTAGTATCATGACTAACCAACTATCATAGTCCTGACAAGAGACTGTTTATATTTTAACATCTTGAACATATCAATATATCAAGTGAAACAACATATATAATCAAGGCCATTCCACATTACTGCAGCTGCC
>WWET01002571.1:7163-21606 GCA_011038615.1 Limnodynastes dumerilii
TTCCTGCTAGCAGGAAGTGATTTGCGACGTTCAAAAAACGTTTTTTATTCGCCCCCGTTAAATTTCTTCTTCGCTTCCTGCACTTTTTGCGCAGCGGTAAAAAAAAATCGAATCGCCAAATTTTTATCGTTCAATTGCCAGCGAAGGCGTCGTATTTTTTCCGACGCAATATTTTTTTAAATATCGCCGGCAATTGAATCTGGCCCTGAGTGTTAGTAAATATGACGAAGTTCTGTAAAGAACGGGCCGTCGAGGTCATGCGCTATATACCTGGATCGCCATGGAATATAACCCATATATAACCAATATAACCCATTTTAATAGCACCAGTTAATAGTTCGATTAGTAGAATTAACGTAACATCTGTGCCCTCCAGTCCATACAGTCCAGTTATTTTGCCTGGTTTATCTATATTTATTGTGCTGGTGCACTACAGACCTCAGCGGGCCCTCAGTGTCAGGGAGTCCTGGTACTTGTGGTTCCCCAAGCTTCTGAATTTCCTGACCATGTTCATGTTGGTGCTTGTAGTACTACAAATACCAGCATGCCAAAGCTATTAATGGCAGATTGCAGGTAACCTGTAGAGCTACAACTGTAGATGAATGAAGTGTAAGATTGACATACGCCCAGTATAAATGCAGTCTTGTGCTCCCCTGTATGTTGTGCAGACCTATCTGCTTACTCTGTCACAGAAATCCCTCTGACTGCATAAAGAGTTGGCTACACTCCCAGAGGACGTCTGGAAGCTGCTATTACTGGGGCTGTTTAATGATGGGGTTCATATCATTGTAAAACATGGCTGCCGCGATTAAGGTGTGATTCCTCCTGCAGCCTAATGTCGGTTTTATGAATTTAGATATTTTCGAGTTTAGAAAAAGTTTAGGGTTCAAATTTCGAAATCTGACAACCCGACATTTACTCTCCGCGGGGAACTGCTGTGATAGTCACTGTGCTCGATTCTCGGTTCACCCGGTACCCTGCTCTACATTCTGCTGTGCTTCCCGGGTCACTGGTGAGGGGCTGGATACAGAATGAAGGATATGCAATTACATAACAGATGATGGACCGGATTCTCACTGCAGAATATTTGTTCTTGCGTGCGTAGTTATATGCACTATGCATGCACAGTAACTCTATTACGCTATCTACCATTTCGTTACGTAGACTGCGCAAATGTGGTCTTTAAAGCCACCTGTAACACATACATGATTGATCCTCATACAATGCCAACCTGTAATGACACCTGATGATATCAGTAAGAACATGGGGTTGGATCCAGTGGTCGAAGTGGAAATTTAGAAGTGGTGGTATGGACATTTAGAGGTGATGGTATGGACATTTAGAGGTGACGGTATGGACATTTAGAGGTGCCGTTATGGACATTTAGAGGTGATGGTATGGACATTTAGAGGTGCTGTTATGGACATTTAGAGGTGACGGTATGGACATTTAGAGGTGGCGGTATGGACATTTAGAGGTGACGGTATGGACATTTAGAGGTGGTGGTATGGACATTTAGAGGTGACGGAATGAACATTTTGAAATTATAGACGTGAATGGGGGTTTTTTGCTTTTCAATTAAATCAGTGGAAGAAGTGACGGTATAACATACGTCCGTATATCCCCTCACTTCTAGCCCTAGTTGGACCCAGACTTAAAAAGGAGCTTGAAATTAAGGGCCGTATTCAGTGTGGTGATCGGATCGCAATTATACGCACGGCCGGTGCTGGCCAAACCCCTCACAAGCACGAAACTCCGCTCTCTCGGCTGTGCTCTCCCGTGCGTATATGTCCTCCGTACGTGAGATTCATGTTAATCGCTGTGACGAGATGGGCGTGTCCTAGATGGATTACTTTCCCAGCCCCGGTCATCAACCCTGGACTTATTATGAAGAGCAGCGATAGTGACACTTGTATCAGTAACCTCTGCCATATGTAGACTGTGTGTGTTATACTTTGCATTTACCATATGAAGTTTCTGTAGTTATAGGAGTGTGTTATGTAGCAGGTAGTTATAAGATGGTTATTGTGGAATGTACTATAGGATCATCTAACAGGTAGTTATAGCAATGTTATTGTGTGATGTGTTATAGGATTATGTAACAGGTAATATAGCAATGTTATTGTGTGATGTGTTATAGGATTATGTAACAGGTAGTTATAAAATGTTATTGTGTGATGTGTTATAGGATTATGTAGCAGGTAGTTATAAAATGTTATTGTGTGATGTGTTATAGGATTATGTAGCAGGTAGTAATAAAATGTTATTGTGTGATGTGTTATAGGATTATGTAGCAGGTAGTTATAAAATGGTTATTGTTGATGTGTTATAGGATTATGTAGCAGGTAGTTATAAAATGTTATTGTGTGATGTGTTATAGGATTATGTAGCAGGTAGTTATAAAATGTTATTGTGTGATGTGTTATAGGATTATGTAGCAGGTAGTTATAAAATGTTATTGTGTGATGTGTTATAGGATTATGTAGCAGGTAGTTATAAAATGTTATTGTGTGATGTGTTATAGGATTATGTAGCAGGTAGTTATAAAATGTTATTGTGTGATGTGTTATAGGATTATGTAGCAGGTAGTTATAAAATGTTATTGTGTGATGTGTTATAGGATTATGTAGCAGGTAGTTATAAAATGTTATTGTGTGATGTGTTATAGGATTATGTAGCAGGTAGTTATAAAATGTTATTGTGTGATGTGTTATAGGATTATGTAGCAGGTAGTTATAAAATGTTATTGTGTGATGTGTTATAGGATTATGTAGCAGGTAGTTATAAAATGTTATTGTGTGATGTGTTATAGGATTATGTAGCAGGTAGTTATAAAATGTTATTGTGTGATGTGTTATAGGATTATGTAGCAGGTAGTTATAAAATGTTATTGTGTGATGTGTTATAGGATTATGTAGCAGGTAGTTATAAAATGTTATTGTGTGATGTGTTATAGGATTATGTAGCAGGTAGTTATAAAATGTTATTGTGTGATGTGTTATAGGATTATGTAGCAGGTAGTTATAAAATGTTATTGTGTGATGTGTTATAGGATTATGTAGCAGGTAGTTATAAAATGTTATTGTGTGATGTGTTATAGGATTATGTAGCAGGTAGTTATAAAATGTTATTGTGTGATGTGTTATAGGATTATGTAGCAGGTAGTTATAAAATGTTATTGTGTGATGTGTTATAGGATTATGTAGCAGGTAGTTATAAAATGTTATTGTGTGATGTGTTATAGGATTATGTAGCAGGTAGTTATAAAATGTTATTGTGTGATGTGTTATAGGATTATGTAGCAGGTAGTTATAAAATGTTATTGTGTGATGTGTTATAGGATTATGTAGCAGGTAGTTATAAAATGTTATTGTGTGATGTGTTATAGGATTATGTAGCAGGTAGTTATAAAATGTTATTGTGTGATGTGTTATAGGATTATGTAGCAGGTAGTTATAAAATGTTATTGTGTGATGTGTTATAGGATTATGTAGCAGGTAGTTATAAAATGTTATTGTGTGATGTGTTATAGGATTATGTAGCAGGTAGTTATAAAATGTTATTGTGTGATGTGTTATAGGATTATGTAGCAGGTAGTTATAAAATGTTATTGTGTGATGTGTTATAGGATTATGTAGCAGGTAGTTATAAAATGTTATTGTGTGATGTGTTATAGGATTATGTAGCAGGTAGTTATAAAATGTTATTGTGTGATGTGTTATAGGATTATGTAGCAGGTAGTTATAAAATGTTATTGTGTGATGTGTTATAGGATTATGTAGCAGGTAGTTATAAAATGTTATTGTGTGATGTGTTATAGGATTATGTAGCAGGTAGTTATAAAATGTTATTGTGTGATGTGTTATAGGATTATGTAGCAGGTAGTTATAAAATGTTATTGTGTGATGTGTTATAGGATTATGTAGCAGGTAGTTATAAAATGTTATTGTGTGATGTGTTATAGGATTATGTAGCAGGTAGTTATAAAATGTTATTGTGTGATGTGTTATAGGATTATGTAGCAGGTAGTTATAAAATGTTATTGTGTGATGTGTTATAGGATTATGTAGCAGGTAGTTATAAAATGTTATTGTGTGATGTGTTATAGGATTATGTAGCAGGTAGTTATAAAATGTTATTGTGTGATGTGTTATAGGATTATGTAGCAGGTAGTTATAAAATGTTATTGTGTGATGTGTTATAGGATTATGTAGCAGGTAGTTATAAAATGTTATTGTGTGATGTGTTATAGGATTATGTAGCAGGTAGTTATAAAATGTTATTGTGTGATGTGTTATAGGATTATGTAGCAGGTAGTTATAAAATGTTATTGTGTGATGTGTTATAGGATTATGTAGCAGGTAGTTATAAAATGTTATTGTGTGATGTGTTATAGGATTATGTAGCAGGTAGTTATAAAATGTTATTGTGTGATGTGTTATAGGATTATGTAGCAGGTAGTTATAAAATGTTATTGTGTGATGTGTTATAGGATTATGTAGCAGGTAGTTATAAAATGTTATTGTGTGATGTGTTATAGGATTATGTAGCAGGTAGTTATAAAATGTTATTGTGTGATGTGTTATAGGATTATGTAGCAGGTAGTTATAAAATGTTATTGTGTGATGTGTTATAGGATTATGTAGCAGGTAGTTATAAAATGTTATTGTGTGATGTGTTATAGGATTATGTAGCAGGTAGTTATAAAATGTTATTGTGTGATGTGTTATAGGATTATGTAGCAGGTAGTTATAAAATGTTATTGTGTGATGTGTTATAGGATTATGTAGCAGGTAGTTATAAAATGTTATTGTGTGATGTGTTATAGGATTATGTAGCAGGTAGTTATAAAATGTTATTGTGTGATGTGTTATAGGATTATGTAGCAGGTAGTTATAAAATGTTATTGTGTGATGTGTTATAGGATTATGTAGCAGGTAGTTATAAAATGTTATTGTGTGATGTGTTATAGGATTATGTAGCAGGTAGTTATAAAATGTTATTGTGTGATGTGTTATAGGATTATGTAGCAGGTAGTTATAAAATGTTATTGTGTGATGTGTTATAGGATTATGTAGCAGGTAGTTATAAAATGTTATTGTGTGATGTGTTATAGGATTATGTAGCAGGTAGTTATAAAATGTTATTGTGTGATGTGTTATAGGATTATGTAGCAGGTAGTTATAAAATGTTATTGTGTGATGTGTTATAGGATTATGTAGCAGGTAGTTATAAAATGTTATTGTGTGATGTGTTATAGGATTATGTAGCAGGTAGTTATAAAATGTTATTGTGTGATGTGTTATAGGATTATGTAGCAGGTAGTTATAAAATGTTATTGTGTGATGTGTTATAGGATTATGTAGCAGGTAGTTATAAAATGTTATTGTGTGATGTGTTATAGGATTATGTAGCAGGTAGTTATAAAATGTTATTGTGTGATGTGTTATAGGATTATGTAGCAGGTAGTTATAAAATGTTATTGTGTGATGTGTTATAGGATTATGTAGCAGGTAGTTATAAAATGTTATTGTGTGATGTGTTATAGGATTATGTAGCAGGTAGTTATAAAATGTTATTGTGTGATGTGTTATAGGATTATGTAGCAGGTAGTTATAAAATGTTATTGTGTGATGTGTTATAGGATTATGTAGCAGGTAGTTATAAAATGTTATTGTGTGATGTGTTATAGGATTATGTAGCAGGTAGTTATAAAATGTTATTGTGTGATGTGTTATAGGATTATGTAGCAGGTAGTTATAAAATGTTATTGTGTGATGTGTTATAGGATTATGTAGCAGGTAGTTATAAAATGTTATTGTGTGATGTGTTATAGGATTATGTAGCAGGTAGTTATAAAATGTTATTGTGTGATGTGTTATAGGATTATGTAGCAGGTAGTTATAAAATGTTATTGTGTGATGTGTTATAGGATTATGTAGCAGGTAGTTATAAAATGTTATTGTGTGATGTGTTATAGGATTATGTAGCAGGTAGTTATAAAATGTTATTGTGTGATGTGTTATAGGATTATGTAGCAGGTAGTTATAAAATGTTATTGTGTGATGTGTTATAGGATTATGTAGCAGGTAGTTATAAAATGTTATTGTGTGATGTGTTATAGGATTATGTAGCAGGTAGTTATAAAATGTTATTGTGTGATGTGTTATAGGATTATGTAGCAGGTAGTTATAAAATGTTATTGTGTGATGTGTTATAGGATTATGTAGCAGGTAGTTATAAAATGTTATTGTGTGATGTGTTATAGGATTATGTAGCAGGTAGTTATAAAATGTTATTGTGTGATGTGTTATAGGATTATGTAGCAGGTAGTTATAAAATGTTATTGTGTGATGTGTTATAGGATTATGTAGCAGGTAGTTATAAAATGTTATTGTGTGATGTGTTATAGGATTATGTAGCAGGTAGTTATAAAATGTTATTGTGTGATGTGTTATAGGATTATGTAGCAGGTAGTTATAAAATGTTATTGTGTGATGTGTTATAGGATTATGTAGCAGGTAGTTATAAAATGTTATTGTGTGATGTGTTATAGGATTATGTAGCAGGTAGTTATAAAATGTTATTGTGTGATGTGTTATAGGATTATGTAGCAGGTAGTTATAAAATGTTATTGTGTGATGTGTTATAGGATTATGTAGCAGGTAGTTATAAAATGTTATTGTGTGATGTGTTATAGGATTATGTAGCAGGTAGTTATAAAATGTTATTGTGTGATGTGTTATAGGATTATGTAGCAGGTAGTTATAAAATGTTATTGTGTGATGTGTTATAGGATTATGTAGCAGGTAGTTATAAAATGTTATTGTGTGATGTGTTATAGGATTATGTAGCAGGTAGTTATAAAATGTTATTGTGTGATGTGTTATAGGATTATGTAGCAGGTAGTTATAAAATGTTATTGTGTGATGTGTTATAGGATTATGTAGCAGGTAGTTATAAAATGTTATTGTGTGATGTGTTATAGGATTATGTAGCAGGTAGTTATAAAATGTTATTGTGTGATGTGTTATAGGATTATGTAGCAGGTAGTTATAAAATGTTATTGTGTGATGTGTTATAGGATTATGTAGCAGGTAGTTATAAAATGTTATTGTGTGATGTGTTATAGGATTATGTAGCAGGTAGTTATAAAATGTTATTGTGTGATGTGTTATAGGATTATGTAGCAGGTAGTTATAAAATGTTATTGTGTGATGTGTTATAGGATTATGTAGCAGGTAGTTATAAAATGTTATTGTGTGATGTGTTATAGGATTATGTAGCAGGTAGTTATAAAATGTTATTGTGTGATGTGTTATAGGATTATGTAGCAGGTAGTTATAAAATGTTATTGTGTGATGTGTTATAGGATTATGTAGCAGGTAGTTATAAAATGTTATTGTGTGATGTGTTATAGGATTATGTAGCAGGTAGTTATAAAATGTTATTGTGTGATGTGTTATAGGATTATGTAGCAGGTAGTTATAAAATGTTATTGTGTGATGTGTTATAGGATTATGTAGCAGGTAGTTATAAAATGTTATTGTGTGATGTGTTATAGGATTATGTAGCAGGTAGTTATAAAATGTTATTGTGTGATGTGTTATAGGATTATGTAGCAGGTAGTTATAAAATGTTATTGTGTGATGTGTTATAGGATTATGTAGCAGGTAGTTATAAAATGTTATTGTGTGATGTGTTATAGGATTATGTAGCAGGTAGTTATAAAATGTTATTGTGTGATGTGTTATAGGATTATGTAGCAGGTAGTTATAAAATGTTATTGTGTGATGTGTTATAGGATTATGTAGCAGGTAGTTATAAAATGTTATTGTGTGATGTGTTATAGGATTATGTAGCAGGTAGTTATAAAATGTTATTGTGTGATGTGTTATAGGATTATGTAGCAGGTAGTTATAAAATGTTATTGTGTGATGTGTTATAGGATTATGTAGCAGGTAGTTATAAAATGTTATTGTGTGATGTGTTATAGGATTATGTAGCAGGTAGTTATAAAATGTTATTGTGTGATGTGTTATAGGATTATGTAGCAGGTAGTTATAAAATGTTATTGTGTGATGTGTTATAGGATTATGTAGCAGGTAGTTATAAAATGTTATTGTGTGATGTGTTATAGGATTATGTAGCAGGTAGTTATAAAATGTTATTGTGTGATGTGTTATAGGATTATGTAGCAGGTAGTTATAAAATGTTATTGTGTGATGTGTTATAGGATTATGTAGCAGGTAGTTATAAAATGTTATTGTGTGATGTGTTATAGGATTATGTAGCAGGTAGTTATAAAATGTTATTGTGTGATGTGTTATAGGATTATGTAGCAGGTAGTTATAAAATGTTATTGTGTGATGTGTTATAGGATTATGTAGCAGGTAGTTATAAAATGTTATTGTGTGATGTGTTATAGGATTATGTAGCAGGTAGTTATAACACCTTTTAACTATAATACTGTTGCAACAAATGAAATTTGACTCCCCTGAAATCAACATGGTTTAGCCCAGGTGTAACTTTAAGTTCTTATTTTCAGTCTCTGAATCAGGGCCTTAATTTCAAGCTCCTTCTTTAGTCTGGATTCAGCCCATCAATGCCAAGGAAGACCCAGGAGATAAATATGTCTAGAAAATAATGGATGTTGGTATTACTTCCAGTTGTGCAGTATCAATTTGAGCAAAGGACGGACCTTGTGCAGGATCTTCTCCTCATGGTTCAGATTCTATCGACATCCCCCCAGTTCCATGCAATTGGTTCACATTTCATCTGCTTTTGTGCACTGGCCATAATCATGTATCCTCACTACCCAATCAGAATGAATTGTGCCCTAACCCGAAGTAATTCATATTACACTTCCAACAGCTTATGATGGAGGGTAGGGGGAAAGGGTGGCACGTCTGGTGACTTGGTATAGGGGTGACACCTTTCCGAGCTGCCTTAAGTTAATTGCAGATACAGTCACAAATGGATGGGGAGTTGGAGCCCTTAGTGTTTCTATAAATATATACTAATATGAATAATGAAAACTGGAATAATTCCATCTCATGTAGGATCCCCAGCCCTCGTGACAATCCTAATGGCAAGACTTTCATATTTACAAAAGCTGTCTTGCAATCCTCTATGGGGTTTCATCTACAGCGCTGTCAGCGTCTTCACCATTCACAATTCTTTTCTTCTCTGTATGTACAGAATAAAAGAATCCTGAAGATTCTGACAGTGCCAAGTCAGAGTCTGGGACCACAAGCCAGGGGATCGCAAGGAAAAGAGCCTGTAACTGCATGCCGGGGGATCACAAAGAAAGGAGCCTGGAACTGTGTGCCGGGGGATCACAAAGAAAGGAGCCTGGAACTGCATGAAGGGGAATCGCAAAGAAAAGAGCCTGGAACTGTGTGCCGGGGGATCACAAAGAATGGAGCCTGGAACTGCGTTCCGGGGGATGGCAAAGAAAGGAGCCTGGACCTGCGTGCCAGGAGATCGCAAGGAAAAGAGCCTGGAACTGCGTGCCGGGGGATCACAAATAAAGGAGCCTGGAACCATGCGCCAGGGGATCGCAAAGGAAGAAGTATGAACTGCATGCCGGGAGATCTCAAAGATCTGGAACCACATGATGGGTATCTTAAAGAAAGGAGTCTGGAAGCGCATGCTGGGGGATCACAAAGAAAGGAGCCTGGAACTGCGTGCCAGGGGATCGCAAAAAAAGAAACCTGGAACTGTGTGTAGGCGGATCACAAAGAAAGGAGTCTGGGACCACAAGCCAGAGGATCACAAAGAAAAGAGTCTGGAACTGCGTGTCAGGGGATCACAAAGAAAGAGACTGGAACTGCATGTCGGGGGATCACAAAGAAAGAAGTCTGGAACTGCGAGCCAGGGGATTGCAAAGAAAGGAATCTGGAACTGCGTGCTGGGGAATCGCAAAGAAAGGAGCCTGGAACCGCATGCCAGGGATCACAAAGAAAGATGCCTGGAACCATGTGCCAGGGGATCGCAAAGAAAGGAGCCTGAAACCGCATGCTGGGGGATCACAAAGATAGGAGCCTGGAACTGCATGCCGGGAGATCACAAAGAAAGGAGGCTGGAACCACATGCTAAGGGATCACAAAGAAAGGAGCCTGGAACTGCGTGCAGAGGAATCGCAAAGAAAGAGCCTGAAATGGCATGCCTGGGGAGCGTAAAGAAAGAAGCCTGGAACCACATGCTGGGGATCACAAAGAAAGGAGCATGAACCGCATGCCGGGGGATCGCAAAGAAAGGAGGCTGGAACCACATTCTGGGGGATCCCAAAGAAAGGAGTCTGGAACTGCATGCCGGGGGATGGTAAAGAAAAGAGCCTGGAACTGTGTGCCAGGGGATTGCAAAGGAAGGCGCATGAAACCGCAAGCCAGAGGATCACAAATAAAGGAGTCTGGAACGGCGAGCCAGGGGATTGCAAAGAAAGGAGCCTAGAACTGAGTGCAGAGGAATTGCAAAAAAAGAGCCTGGAACTGCGTGCCTGGGGATCGCAAAGAAAGGAGCCTGGAACCATATGCTGGGGATCGCAAAAAAAGGAGCCTGGAACCGCATGCTGGGGGAACACAAAGATAGGAGCCTGGAACTGCATGCTGGGGGATTACAAAGAAAGGAGTCTGGAACCGCATTCTAGGGGGGATGGCAAAGAAAAGAGCCTGGAACTGCGTGCCGAGGGATCGCAAAGAAAGAGCCTGGAACTGCGTGCCTGGGGATTGCAAAGGAAGGCGCATGAAACCGCAAGCCAGAGGATCACAAAGAAAGGAGCCTGAAACTGCACGCCGAGGATTCGCAAAGAAAGGAGCCTGGAACTGCGTGCCGAACAATTGCAAAGAAAGGAGTCTGGAACTGCGTGCTGGGGGATGGCAAAGAAAGGAGCCTGGAACCACATGCTGGGGGAACACAAAGATAGGAGCCTGGGACTGCTTGTCGGGGGATGGCAAAGAAAAGAGCCTGGAACTGTGTGCCGGGGGATTGCAAAGGAAGACGCATGAAACCACAAGCCAGAGGATCACAAAGATAGGAGCCTGGAACTGCGTGCCGGGGGATCACAAAGATAGGAGCCTGGAACTGCGCGCCGAGGAATCGCAAAGAAAGGAGTTTGGAACTGCGTGCTGGGGGATCGCAAAGAAAGGAGCCTGGAACCACATGCTGGGGGAACACAAAGATAGGAACCTGGAACTTCATGCCGGGGGATGGGAAAGAAAAGAGCCTGGAACTGCGTACCGGGGGATTGCAAAGGAAGGCGCATGAAACCACAAGCCAGAGGATCACAAAGTTAGGAGCCTGGAGCTGCGTGCCGGGGGATCACAAAGAAAGGAGCCTGGAACCGCATTCTGGGGGATCACAAAGAAAGGAGTCTGGAACTGCATGCCGAGGGATTGCAAAGAAAGAGCCTGGAACTGTGTTCCTGGGGATTGCAAAGGAAGGCGCATGAAACCGCAAGTCAGAGGATCACAAAGAAAGGAGCCTGGAACTGCATGCCGGGGGATCGCAAAGAAAGGAGCCTGAAACTGCGTGCTGAGGAATCGCAAAGAAAGGAGCCTGGATCTGTGTGCCTGGGGATCGCAAAGAAAGGAGCCTGGATCTGTGTGCCTGGGGATTGCAAAGAAAGGAGTCTGGAACCACAAGCCAGGAGATCGCAAAGAAAAGGGTCTGGAACTGCATGCCTGGGAATCGCAAAGAAAGGACCCTGGGACTGCATGCTGGGGGATCGCAAAGAAAGGACCCTGGGACTGCATGCCGGGGGATTGCAAAAGAAGGAGCCTGGAACTGCGTGCCGGGAGATCGCAAGGGATAGGCTGTGGGGCATGAAGGGTTAGGTTTAGGCTGTGGGGCATGGAGAGTTAGGTTTAGCCTAAGGGAAAGGAAATGGTTAAGGGTAGGGTTAGGACTAGGCTGTGGGGCATGGAGGGTTAGGTTTAGCCTGAGGGAAAGGAAAGGGTTAAGTGTAGGGTTGGTTCGTGACACCAGGAGTCGCATCACAGCCATTCTCTACAAGAGAGAGTGCCGGAATTTGCCGGAAGTCTCCATTCAGCTGTAGTCCGATGGTCTTTCGCAAAAAAAGAGCATCGTATCGGGCTACCGGCAAACCACAACCCTGTGACGAGGCTATTTTGCGTCATTTGGAATCCATGCCCATTTGTTTTTAAGGCGTTGCGTTCGGTTCAGGTATAATGATTGTGACGTATGCAGAAGATCAAATGAGACCCAACTGTACAGAACTAAGGCGGCAAACGTATGTCAGGATCCAGTTCGTAAGCTTGGCACAGACAACACAATATGGACGTCTATTTGGGCAGGTGACGGGATCAGTCTAACAAGTTGGGAAATTTTTCTTTACAAAACAATACTAACCCTCAAATCTCATTTTCACAATGGCCCATTAGCGACAACAAAACCTAAATAATTCATAATTCTGTCAGGTTTCCATATGAAAACCTAAGCTGAAATAATAAAATCTAGCAATATTAAGCAAAACACATTTACTTAAGACAATTTCTCGTAATGCAACCGAGGCTACTTCTTCATGCAAATATCTTCAAGTGGCAAAAAAATAAATCAACCAAAGGTTCTTAACACAATACAATGAAAATAAAGCATAGTAAAATTTAATTGCTTTCAAGTTTATTATCCTCTATAAGTTTTGTCAATATGGTGCTTTGTTTTGTTTTGATTTTTTTTCCATACCAAAAACAGTAGACGTTGGATAAAAAAAACAACAAAATGACAAAAAAAAAATATAAGACAAAAACAAAAATATTTAGGAAACAAAAAGCCCCAAAAGGAAGCGTTTTTACGGATGGAAGCCCACCAATGGGGTATGAAGGTTAATTGCTTCTTTATATATAATTCTTTTGTAGAATTTAATTAACTAAGAACGTTAAAAAAAATCATCACATCATTTACAATGTTGTTCAAGAGAAAGTGATTTGGTCCCGTGTAAATTGTTCAACCTAATGAAATATATATTTCTAAAAAAAAAATAGTCAGCAGCAAAAAAAACCAAAAGCTCTGAATAAAATCAAGCTCGCTAGTCAGTCTTTTCGGTCTTGGCGTCTTTTACGAGAACGTCTGAAGATTTCCGTAGTGGTCCTTTTTCGGAGTTGCTGTTCCCCTGGCTGCTTTCCGACACTCCCCCGGATTTATTTGTTGTGTGTTTCTCCAAATAATTGAGCATCTCGCTTAGGACCGTCTGGAAGGTGCTTAGAGCTGCGCATATTGCTGGCGTGCCGAAACCGTGCGTGATCAAACTGAAACACAAAATCAGACAAAAAGGTCAGACAACGCTTTAGCATTCTGGGATGATACAGGCAGAATATGGGATGGCCTTGAGGATGCAACAAGAGATTGTTATAAAATCAATGTATTTCTCAGAATTATACAGCAACTCTTCCGGGAGAATCATTATAAGAAACTCATTTACTTTCTTATGAAGGCTGAATATTTGACTTTTTTTCGACTTACTATTTTTTTTAAAGTGATAAATCAGGATTGCCAGTTTATATTTCTTCCCTCAAGGGGGACCTCAGAGGGAAGAAAGAGATTCCGGTATGGGGGCAGATCTTAATGATGCAATTTATGCAAATAACGTCATTTAGCCCCACCTCCAGGCAATCACTACTATAATCACTAGAGTTCAAGGTTGATGACATCATCAAGTGGTAACCATAACATTATGCAGTATCACAATGTTTCTCTTATTACAGAGATGAATTTAGAATACTGCTAGTAACTATGGGGTATGTGTAATGAAGGTCAAAATCAGTGTTTATCTGTGATTTTATATGCAAAGTGAAAACATCAACAGAAAAGTCTGACCATTATAACATATAACCCTTGTCTGAAGACTTTTATTACATATCCCATGTCTGAAGTTATTAATTATGGGAACCTCTATGTCTCAAGACTTTTATTACATAAACCCCATGTTTGAAGACCTTGATTACATGAACCCCTAAGTCTGAAGACGTTTATTACATATCCCATGTCTTAAGTTATTAATTACATGAACCTCTATATCTGAAGACATTTATTACATAAACCCCATGTTTGAAGACCTTGATTACATGAACCTCTTTGTCTGAAGACGTTTATTACATACACCCCATGTCTGAAGTTATTAATTACATGAACCTCTATGTCTGAAGACGTTTATTACATACACCCCATGTATGACAGAATTGTTAGAAGACCAATCATTTTGTGCAACAAGCAAAGGCCAATATCATGACTTAGGTTTTATCACTCTCCTTACACTTATTGTAAGTGCATATCTGGCCGAAATGACCTATTGCGCATGCGTAGTATGTCATTTACACTATGTACGTAGCAGATCGGTATGCAGGTAGTGTACATGCGGTCTTGAAAGACTGCAGTCTCCGTATAAAGAGTTTTTAGGCAGAATTGGGGGGGGGGGGGGTTTAGC
>WWET01002571.1:68518-80056 GCA_011038615.1 Limnodynastes dumerilii
CCTGCTGGTTATAGTTCTAGTCCTCTAGTCTGTGTCCTGCTCTTGCTTTGTGTGCTGCCTCTGTGCATTTTTGTGATATCTGAGTGCCGTTATCCTTAATCCTTGCCTTGCTCTCATTGTTTCCTTGTCTTGTTACACTGCATTATACTGCATACATACTCCTACTTTTTTCCTGAACCATTCCTCTGGTTGTGACTGTGGTCTCTCCTCTGTGCGTGTGTGCATGTTAGCCCCAGTTTGTTCTGTCTGTCTTTTGTCGTTTGTCAGAACCATCAGGGAGAGACAGCCAGGACTTTGTCCCGGGCCCGGAGATGATGGGGGCCCACCGATACTTACCTAGCTCTGTAGCAGAAGGTATCGGCAGTATCCTACCACCGATAGTTGCTGCTCAGCGCTATTCAGTAGCTGGCCAATGCGCAGAGAATTTCTTCCCTGCGCAACGGCCCGCTGTTAAAGCGTGTCTGCTGGGCCCTGTCCCTATGTGACGTTGCTAATGACGTCACTTTGGGGGCTGGATCCTGGGCCACGCATTTGATGACAATGGCCCTGTTCAGAACTAGACCCTTCTAGTTCTCTTTCTCTTGCTTTCTGTTTTTTCCTGACCTTCTCTCCCTTGCATGCTCCTCTCTCTCTTTGTTTCCACTTCCCCTCCGGGTGTCACCTCTGGGGGCCATGACCTACTATGTGTCCTGCAGCCCTGCCTATTCCCACCAACCAGGGCTTTAGTGAAAACCAGGCCCTGGTTAGACTCCGTGCCCTGGGTGAGGCACTTGCACTCCTTAACAGATTCAGAGCTGCACTTCCACCTTTTTTTAGTTGCAAGTGTAGACCTGAGCAATACGAGGCTGAAATACAAGGGGAGGCTAATTTTAATTGTGAAAGCAGAATTAGAATTGAGAGGTGAAGTTTCTTAGCTCAACTCTAATTTATAGATTAAACATAAAGCTATGCTGTATTTGAATTCTATGTGCAAAAGTAGAGTATTTTCCCTGCATGCAAAATAATTAAAACGAATAAGCACCCCTTACTTTGCAAAATGGTTTATCTGAACTGTACACTTGCACCTGTTTTGCCCTTACTTCCAAACTCTGAATCAGCTCCCTAGTCTCACCATGGATTGTCAGCAATTAAAAATGATGATGGCAACAACTTTGAGAGTTGATATTGCATTAAATGTGCTCCTTTTGTCCAATAATTTTGTAAATAATTCACATCACATAGTGAATTGAGAAACTGTATTCCTAGTAATATGGAATGGATCCACAAAATGGCTGCCCTTACTGTGCAATTTGCCTTAGTAAAACAGTGATCTACTGTATACAGGAAAACCTTACAAATGGTAACATTAAATAGGTATAAATATAAGGTAAAAAAAATTAATATTTTATGGAGCATAATGTATAAATTGTGTCTACTTATAAAGAATGTGAGCTTTTAGGCTATTCTAGAGAAGACTATGTGATTGTCATAAATCATTAACAACTTAATAAAATGACAATACTGAACATCAGTTACTGAATAGTGTTGTACATGGCTAAAGACTTAAATGATGTGTAGGAAATATCTATTATTCAGTAAGCCCTGAATTCCAATTGCTCTTAGTAAGTTATTTATGGATTTTCATTTATTGCCAAGGATTTACAGCCAGTCTTTTCTCACCATATACAGTTTTTAAAAAATCAATAGTTGCTACTGAATACTCATGGTTTGATAACTAAGTGGCTTAATTAGGAAAATTCAGCTTAAGACCCAGAGGAAATAATTTTCTCCAGAGTCAAAGACTGGTGGTCGCACCCAGACATCACATAAACCTCTGTACTATTTAGCATGATTAATGGTCTCTGCTAAGAGACTTATGAGGTGTTTTACAGGGTAAAATGAACCAATTTCACACAATGTTAATGAAATGATTGAATGCTGAATGGCTTCACATTTTACACAGGCACAAAATTCACTGGGTGATGTGTTGTATGTAATATATTTCAGATTATGTTTACAAAAAGGCCTTTTAATGTTACTTTAAAGAATGAATATATATTGAAATTTTAAGTTTTGATCACTGACATAACTATAGAGCTGCAGTTGCTACAGGACTAGAAACTGTGGTAGTTATAAATTCTGTTCCCCATTTAACTGCCACCCATGATACTCTGAATCTTGTTTCCCCTTCTCCTCCCTGGGGTGTCCTTGGTTAGTTGGGAGCTTAATGAGTTCCTTCTTAAGTGACTGCTGACACTACAGTGCAATTGAATTCCCAGAATGCTGTGCTGTCCCACTACAGCCTTCAGTTGGCTTCTGATGAAAATAAATGTGTGTATATCTGTGTGTGTGTGTGTGTGTGTGTATGTATATGTGTGTGTATGTATGTGTGTGCGTGTGTGTGTTTACTAAATGGTGATTACTTTGTTTACATCAGATAAAGACCGTTTTCAGGTGAAAACGGTCTTTATCTCCTAAAAATGAAGTAATTGCCATTTACAAATAACTGATAACCATGGAAACCATTAGTCTTATTAGCCTTAGCACCCCTGATCGCTGGCCCGCTCTAATGAATTTAAACATTCCGCGCCGATTCTTTATATAACACCATCTCATGATGGCGTTAATAAAAAAAAAATAAAAAAAAATAAAAAATATATAGTTTAGCCTTTGAGTAACTAAGTTCATGCACTTAACAAGGTCTGGATCCAGCCCTTTGTGCAGATTAGTGGTCGTACTGACTGATGATCTGAATGTAATACTTAAGTTTGCCTTCTGGTAAATCCAATGCTAATTGTATATTTTCATTTCGCCTTTTTACAATGGGTTTTCATTGAAAAGACCGTTTTTTTTTCTTTCTGTGCTTTCCAAGAGTAAAACATTTTTTACCTTCATTTTAACCTAGAAGGTAGAGATAAACCCCCTAGTTGGGTGGAAGTTTTCCACTAAGGTAAATAGGTCCCATTAGGGAAACTTTTATTTGATCTGTACTATTTGATTCTATTGTTTGTCTATGTTCATCTATCTTTTATCTATTATGTTTATCTGGTAAAATGCTTTTCTTTTCTTAATTTTTGTAATTTTTAGTGTGATTTCTTGCAATTTCTTTTCAATCTATTTTGCCAAGGTTACCAATATTTTAGATTCCTAACATCATCATAGTTACATTTTTTTTTTACGTTAAGCATATTAAGCATTATTCATAGACTGAATAAAACTGTGGTTAGTCATCCTGTGCATTGGTCAATGCATTGTGCTAATTTATGTTTTACACTTTTGATTAAAGACTCAGACCAACATTTTTGCTTAGACTTAGCCTGTCTACTACCCCACACTCTCTTTCTCTCTCTCTCTTTCTCTCTCTGTCTTTCTGAAGTTGAATCCTGGTGCATGTGCAGTGGTTTATACTTTGGGCTTTGAAATTTAAAAAATCCTAAAAGATTGCCACTGCTCATGTGTTGGGACTTCTCAATCAGCGAGATCAAACATCTCCGGAGAAAGTCCCACAGACCATTGCAGGACCTCGCCAGAGGGGTAAGTTATAATAAATGTGGGGAACGCAACAAGCCTGGATTACTTAAATAACGCTCACTGTGTTGTTAGTAAAAGGAGCCCTATGTGCTCCATTCGGGAAAGGACTTATTTGAATTGTGCCACATTGATGTGGTTATACAGTAAATGGTAACAATAGCAATAATTAACATTATTGTTTTCCTTTTGGAACACTACCGTTTCTTTTATTCCATTGAGAGACTTTTTTTTGTAATATTTTATATTACTGGAGAAGCTGAGCAGCAGGAAAAACTCATAAATCAGGGGAAGAAAAATAGCTGCTCTTTTCCTGGGGATAAAATAATGAATATATCTCCTTAGATGATTTACAGTTTCTAACAATGTGACATTTTTTATTGTTACAGCGACATAACATTCATTGCACACAATGTTACTGTGGCCACGTTCATAGTCACTGATAGCACTTTGGAAGGAAATGTTCATATCTTAATAACCACAGAATACTGCAATCATCACAAGTGCAACATACCTGGCCAATACAAAGCCAGAGAATTAGTTATCAGAAAATAATGTATACCTTCTATCTAACAAGTATATAGAACAGTAAAGTCCACTAACTTTTCTTCTTACTTAAAGAGAATAAAATTGCATTTAATATAAACATAGTAAATGCCATATATAACACACAAATTAAACACAGGTACATTTACAATATACTGTTATTTCAGGTTTAACAATAAAAAAAATATCATTTGCACTAATTGAAACAACAGAATTCAATGATAATATGGTATTTGTTACTTATTATTACATAGGAAATGAACTACCAGGTCTTTACAATTTTTTCATTCGTCCAGAGTCGACAATACAATAGACAATAGTGCCACTGATGGGAGCTGCAATTAGGTATAATAGACCTTACAATTTATTGCTGATCAACAAAAGGTTGTTATCCCTGTTAAATGAGCCGGTTACTTGGCATTATTGTGTAGTACTCCATATTCTTACATTTGGTCATTATTTATAATCTTCTAGTGGCAATAAGTATTATCATTGGGTTACTCATATCATTGGAACTTGTTTTAAATTTGTTTTAAAAGTTGCATGTATGAAGATTTAGATTGTTTTGGAGCACCTAGTTCCTCCTATACCAGTTTGAAAGAAGTCTCACATCATTATCCTTCATTGTTGTAAATGTTCAAATCGTTTTATTAGAATAAAGTTGCAACATTTTGCACTGTGACAGAAGCAACCAGGAGATATATTTTTTTCTTTTTTACTGTGAGGTAAACTGATATACTACATATAAATGGGACCTTATGGTGTGGGGAAAAGCAAACTATTTTAATTAAAGAAAATAAAGAAAATTAATAAAACTAGTAAGAAAAAATGAAACCCCACGAAGAGAAATTTTCATTCATTACAGTATATAGGTAAGTTACCAGTTCTATTGGTACTCTGGAGCAGTCTGATCTATTCTAACAAAGTATAGCCTGGGTGTCTGTGCATGTGTTTAACAACAGTCTACCGTTATGCAAGAGCAGGGCTCCAAGGGAAAACATGCCCTGGCAAGCATATATGGTGCCAGACCCTGCAGACATATGTAGCTTGCCAAAGACAAAGTGATTATTTTATTATTGTACACTTTATCACCCTGCATCAATTGCTTTGGGAAAAGTGGAGTGATATGCCCAGCTTAGTAACACTACCATATTGTGACAACCCTCATGCATCCTCCACAGACACATATCCTAACATAGCCCACAAGGCTACCTCAATAATAATTATGTGAACACATCCTTAGGATAGCTCCCCTCACCCGCTACATCTTCAGTGTGAGTACATTATGCAACCCAACATGGGGATATAAATTATCAAAAATGTGGGACAGTGGAAGGATTCATTTGAAAGGTATATACTGCATTGAGGAAATATGGCACACACTGCATTTTATTTCCCTCAATGGTAAGTTTAAGTTTTAGTAAAAATAGCTGAGAACTAGTTTTGTTAAACATCATATGTAGACTCAATTTAACATTTATTAATATCACATATATAAAACAGATACAAAATTCATTTGAAAAAAACCATATCAGAAAGTAGAAAGTTATGTTGTTAGATGTGTAATAATCTCTCTACCACTGGTTTCTTGTAGATAAACCTTAGTCAAATGTAGATACAGTAAGATAATAATGTGAGCAATACCAGTCTATGGTCCACAGTTAGGAGCCCAATATTTGAGTCTTAAATGCAAGATCTTACAATGTTCACCACAGTTCCCCTCCATGGGTTGCTGCAGGATAAGTTTACCTTACTTGCAGTCAATTGTTCTGTGTCCCAAAGGCATGTTTTACAAAATTTGGCCACCTTGCACATAAAATCTGGAATCCGTCTAACAAATGACCCTTTGAAAATTCCATAAACCGAGAAATACAGATCTTAGATCCTCTCAGTGTATATGCAATTGTGGAGATATTTTGCAGCAATATAAAGTATTCAGACTGGCGACGCGTTTCATTCTAGTATAGAACTTTTTCAAGCCTTGGATGAAATGTAGAAAGTTCAGTTTATAGATCTCCTTATTAGCTGATCAATGACAGCTGATGAACAAACTGATGAACAATCTTTAATAAGCTGACGTTTAAAAAAAAAATCCCCATAGATATTCATAGTTCCATTTAACATAATTTACAATACAAATTCTTGAAAGTTAACAGTTTATTTGTACAAATACAATACATATATGGTTTCTACAATTCATATGTCACAATCTGGGTTGGATCAGAATCCGTTACGGGTTCCGAGGGGTGTGTAGGACAGCTGGTGCTGTAGAGGAAGCTAGAAGGCCAGAGATAATGCTTGCACATAAGATACAGGTCGAACTAGAAATGATGCAGCAGACTGCTGGACTAAACTGGAATGCTGGACTGGACAGCGGACTGCTGGACTGGACTGGATTACTCCAGAGACTGGACTGGACAGTGGACTGCTGCACTGGACTGGATTGTTCCAGAGACTGGACTGTACAGTGGACTGCTGGAGAGCAGACAGGCTGGTAACAGAGGTGCTGGTAATGCGGATAGCAGTAGTGCAGGTTATGCTGGAAGCAATAATGCAGGTAATGATGGTAAGCTTGGAGAAGCAGGCTTGATTAGTGAATCAGCTGAGCTTGGAGAAGCAAGTTTCACTAGCAAGGGATTCAGGAAGCAGGAAGCAAGACAGACTGGATGCAAGACAGGCTGGAACCAAGCACCTTAAGTAGCCAAGTTGTTCTGGCACTGAGGGATCAGTGCACAGGGATAGCCTTCCCAGTGCACAGATTGGCTGGAGGGATCATGTGTGCTGCAGAGGAGTATCTGAGTGGCTATTGGGAATCACATGACAGGAGCCAAGATGGTGACGTCCATGCACCAGAGGACAGTGGTGAAGATGCCCAATTCCCAGACACTATGCAGCAATGGACACTGTGCAGGAGGCTGCCACTATTGGGAGTGGCACCTCTGGAGGCCTGAAGAGCAGGCATGACGTGGGAGAGCTGCTGACAGATTGTCAGATAAGTGCGGAGGCGTCTGCCACCAAGCCTGACATCACTCCCTCCTTTAAAGGTGGCCTCTGGACACCTAAGCTGTGCCTTGGAAGGATGTTTAGCTAGAAATTTCCTAATGAGCCTTGGTGCTTTACCATCGGATGCACGGATCCAAGAGTGTTCTTCAGGACCAAACCCACTCCAATCTACTAAAAACTGTAGATGACTGTGGCGTATACGAGCATCCACAATCTCCTTGACTTCATACTCATTCTCAGATCTCAGTTCTCACCCTCTTCCATGATTCAGAAAAATTTCTCAAGATAGTTTCGGAGGCAGGAACTTGGGATGCAGGAATAGCTGAGAATAGTGGAACCTTAGGATGTTCAAATACTACCTTGAAGGGAGTAGTATCCAGAGATTCGTGGTAGTGACTGTTGTGGGCAAATTCTGCCCATGGTAGCAGGTCAAGCCAGTTGTCTAGGGAGGAGGAAATGTAGAGGCGAATAAAGGTTTCGAGATCTTGATTTAACCTGTCAGTCTAGCCATTGTCCTAACGGTGATATGCAGATAAAAACTATAACTTAACCTCCAGACTGGAATACAGAACTCTCCAAAATCTTGCCATGTACTGAACCCCACGGTCAGAAATGATCTCCTCAGGACATCCGTGAAGTCAGAATATGTGCTGGACGAAGAGCTTGGACAGGACTGAAGCTGAGGGTAAACCCCATAGTGGGATAAAGTGGGCCATCTTTGAAAATCTATCTACTACGACCCAGATTATGTTATACTTGTCGCAGAGTGGAAGGTCAGTCACAAAGTCCATCAACAAATGGGTCCAGGGGGCCTTAGGAATAGAGAGGGGTTGTAGTGGTCCATGAGGTGCTCTGCGGGAGACTTTATGTTGGGCGTCAGTGGAAGTGTGCGATGAGTAATAGTTCCGGCAGGAATCCGGCTGCCATATACTGCAGTAAGGTACATAGGAGCAGGAAGAGGGAGAAACTCGGTACCTCGATCCAGTAGAACTAGTGTCAGGGTAATTAGACAGTCCCAGTGATTCGAGGAGCAGATAGGTACTCCTGAACTAACCTCCTCGAAGACAGTTAGGAGCGAGCGTTTCCCGGATGCTTAGAGCATTGAAGTCAGGTATGCCCGCAGTCACCACAGTAAAAGCAGAGGTTGTCTCTAACCTTTCTTAGTCTTTCTTGAGGAGAAAGTCAGGCTCTTCCTAGTTGCATTGGTTCCTCAGTTGAGGTGGTGGGAGACTTAGGGCGAGGAGAGATAGAAAGCCTTGGACTGGACACCTTCTTTCTATCGCGTTGACGGATGTCAATGCGTATAAAAGTGGAGATGAGCGAACCAAGTGTGGTGGGCGTGACGCAAGATAACAAGCTATCTTTAATACGCTCTGATAGGCCCTCTTGAAACACAGACATGAGAGCTTCCTCGTTCCAGGAAAGCTCTGAGGAGAGAGCACGAAACTGGATGACGTATTCTCCAACCGTCTGGTCCTTCTGGTGAAGCCGGAAAATATCTGAAGCCGCAGAAGCCATGCGACCAGGCTCATCAAACATTGTTTGGAAGGTTTTCAGGAAATCTGCTAGGGTGGAGAGTATCGGGCTGGACTTCTCCACGAGAGGTAATACCCAGACCAGGGATTTACCAGACAAAAAAGATATCACATAGACAATTATTGCTTTATTAGTCGGGAAATTTTCTGGTTGTAATTCGATATGCAATTTGCATTGATTAAGGAATCCTCGGCAGTGTTCAGGATTTTTATCAAATTTGGCTGGAGTTGACAGCAGAATACGAGAGCCGCTAGAGGCAGACTCAGCGGCAGGAGTGATTGATTGGCCATGGGCCATCATGATCTGTTGAAAAGTTCCCATATGATTACTTATTTGTTGCAATCTGGATCAGAATCAATTACGGGTTTCAAGGGGCGTGTAGGACAGCGGGTGCTGTAGAGGAAGCTAGGAGGCCGGAGATAATGCTTGTGCATAAGATACAGGTGGAAGTAGAGACGATGCAGCAGACTGCTGGACTAAACTGGAATGCTGGACTGGACAGCAGACTGCTGACTGGACTGGTTTACTCCAGAGACTGGACAGCGAACTGCTGGATTGCACTGGATTGTTTCAGAGACTTGACTGGACAGCGGACTTCTGGAGCCTGGTAACAGAGGTGCAGGTAATGCAGGTAAAAGTAGTGCAGGTTATGCTGGTAGCAGTAGTGCAGGTTATGTTGGAAGCAGTAGTGTAGGTTATGCTGGAAGAAGTAGTGCAGGTTATGCTGGAAGCAGTAGTGCAGGTTATGCTGTAAGCAGTAGTGAAGGTTATGCTGGAAGCAGTAGTGCAGGTAATGCTGGTAGCAGTAGTGCAGGTTATGCTGGAAGCAGTAGTGCAGGTAATGCTGGTAAGCTTGGAGAAGCAGGCTTGAGTAGTGAAGCAGCTAGCTTGGAGAAGCAAGCTTGATTGGAGAACCAGCTGGGCTTGGAGAAGCAAGTTTCACTAGCAAGAGATTCAAGAAGCAGGAAGCAAGACAGACTGGATGCAAGACAAGCTGGGCTGGATGCAAGTTATGCTGGAACCAGGAACCTTGAGTAACCAAGTTGTTCTGGCACTGAGGGATCAGTGCACAGGGTTTAAATAGCCCGCCCAGTGCACAGATTGGCTGGAGGGATCATGTTTGTATCTGTTTATCTGAGTGACTACTGGAATTCTGAGCGGCTGCTGGGAATCACAGGACAGGAGGCAAGATGGCGATGTCCATGCACCAGAGGACAGTGGTGCAGATGCCCAATTCCCAGACACTATGCAGCAAAGGACACTATTGGGAGTGGCACCTCTGGAGGCCTGGAGAGCGGGCATGACGTGGGAGAGCCGCTGACAGACGGCTCCTGATCAGGTAAGTGCGGCGGCGTCTGCCGCCAAGCGTGACACCATATAAATCATTAAGTTACTCAATGCTCTATACACACATTGGGCCCAATCCGTGGGTCCGTACTACAGGGGAATTATGACCGGCATGTACTTAATTCCCCTGTATTGAAGGTTGTGCGCATGAACACAACCTTCTTACGATGCCGTAAGGGTTGGCGTACATAACATATGTTACGATGGTCGTATCTCTGCCGTAAAAACGAAGACACACATGTAATTGAGAGGATGGGGCAGGGAAGCCCCGTCATGACCAGGTATGCGTGCACTCTCTGCTACGCAATCGGCCATAAAGACCTTGCGCCCATGTAAGGCGTGCGTCGGTCAGGATCCGGCCCATTATTTATAACCCCATGGTTAAAATTCAAGATCTTCATTTTGTACCTCTGGGTACTAAGGGCCAGATCCAGACCTAAGTTCTTTTTCGATCGTAGCGTGTTTACGCTATAGTAAGTACTATGCACTCCCTAGGCACTGTCCTCGCTAGTACGTAGTTTACTCGTTTTACTTTAACAAACCCTACCTTAACTTTTCCAAGCGTAAGTACGGATGTACGGAATGGATTGATATACGTAACGGCCTAACCTTGCCCATACTGTAGAAATACCTCCCTCCGCCCACAAAGCGTATTTCTGGGTGTCGTATGGTTGACCCGCCCCTATGTTTGTATTTACGTTGAAGTTACGGACAATCAGAGTTACATTGCGTAACATCTGCAGCACGCATGCGCAGTAAATACAAAAAGGTGATTTTACGACAGCGACTAGCGTAAATACGCACTTGTACGTAGTTCTGGATCTGGCATGAAGTCTACAATTTAAATATCCATTGAAGTTCTCTTTGACATAATTTTGTATATCAATCCCTTTCCCCATCCTTAGAGTTGATTTGTTCTGTACTGGTAATCTTTAGACCTTTTGAATCACAATTATGTATGTATTTAAAGTCACATGACACACTGGACCTGATTCATACTTAAGAAAGAAATTAAGAACGTTGATTAAGTTAAGAAGCAGATTGATTTTGTTAGGCTTTCTTTGTTTGTAGAAATTTTTTTGACAATTATTAAAATCATAAATACTTTTTGAAGGATTAAGAAAGAACCATTCAGCTTTTAAAGCAGTTATAACATAAATATCAAATTAATAATTCTCTACATAAATTAGACCTATACAATTTAGTATTTTAAGGTCTCATACAAACAATGCAAACATGCTACAAGTTAAATAAAAAAAATAATGTTTAAAAACTGTTTACAGCAAACAATGAAATCATGCACAAACTACAAATAAATGTAAATAATGAATACTTTTCAAATTTAAAGTCAAACACAAAATGGTGACATAACAGCAGTTTTAAAAGATAAGCCTTTAACCAGGGCCGGTGCTAGGGTGTTCGGCGCCTTCCTGCAAACTTTAAATTTGCTCCTACCTGTTTAACAATATGTCATTAGTGTTTCTAGAGTATAGTATCCATGTAAGCATCATAAAACACAATCTTGTAACCACAATAAAAGAAAGCAAATGTATACAATACAGGCAGCATTCTAGTCTCCACTATACAAAATCAGTTTCA
>WWET01002571.1:88779-98917 GCA_011038615.1 Limnodynastes dumerilii
CTATGTGAGATATATATATATATATATATATATATATATATATATATATATAGCTTCAACAATAACCCTTTTCATTTTTATTGTTCATTTGTTTGTCCCTGATGAAAGGGGGTTATGTACCCTTAACCAATGTTATCCTCAAAGAACTTTATTGAACAAGACATTAAAAACAGGATCAAAAGGGGTAACTCCCCTAAATATATAATGTCTGTGATATCAAAGAGAGAATGCAATCTCTCTAAGCCCATAATATGCTAGTAAAAGATAACCAACTATAATAAAGTGCATGACTTCACAATCCATATAAATCCATATTAATTGCATAACAATGGAATTTAATAAAGTGCTTAAATTGTACAGCATATAGACTAATAGCACAACAATAATTGCAGTCAAGCAATATTCATATCCTATACTGAAACCAAAGATAATATAAAACTTGTTGCACATTAATGCTTAAAGACACAAAAATTGGGACCCCTGATATATATAGGATATGAATATTGCTTGATTGCAATTATTGTTGTGCTATTAGTCTATAAGTATGTTTTTGGAAGGTGGGAGGAAACCAGAGCACCCAGAGGAAACCCTTCTGGCTCCATAATTATTAGCACTTAAGCTGGCCAGAAACTAGAGTGATTATCGCTCCCAGCATGTGGTGGGTGATATTTGGGACGATTTTCCCCTAGGGAAAGATTCCAATATAGGCACCACACACAGCAGAGGCTGGGAGCGATAATTTCTAAATGAGATCATGCAGCTAGTCTGTTGGCTAGCTGCAGTCTCACTCTGATTAGTTGGGATTTCTGTCAATCTTGACAGGAGTCCTATGCAGCCAGCCTATTGGCTGACTGAACAAAAAAATTTTGAATGAAATTTTAAAGACTAAGAGGTTCTACATCGCTGGGTCCTGTCTGTGGAGAACCTCTCTCACTGACAGCGAGCTCACAGGTGCTCACAGTAATGTGCGGCACCTCCACCTCCTGGCTGCAGTTTCTGACTCAGTCAGACAGACGGGCAAACTACAGCAAGGAGGTGGAGGTACAAGGTACAACAATCGGACTTGCCCATATACTACAAGATATCATCCCCTTGGGACGTTAATCAATTAGGAATTCCCTTCAAGATGATTATCGTCCCAGAGCCTGTCTGGGATGATAATCTGAGGTTTTACAACCCATCTGTACTACACATTAGAGCGATTTTTTACCCAATCCACGATAATTGTAGGATCGGGCCAATAATCGCTTTAGTGTGTGGCAATCTTTACAAGTATTGAAAGCTGCAAACAGACTGACCTGTAACTACACCAAGACCAAACAGCCCACAAACGTTTTGAGGTGGTTGTATGTTTGAGGGTCTATTTTTATATAGCTTTAACTTGTCTTACTGATTATATATAATCTTCATTCGTGATAATAGCAACACAATGGAAAAAATCTGATATTTCTGCATATTGCAAGCTAGGAAAATGGAAAGATTAAGCAAATAATTTTTACACTGAGTGTCATGATTTGCAATCCCTTGCTTCTTGCAACATATATTATGCAATGTAGTACCATGCTTGATAAAGCTGTAAGCCTTGGTTTAATTGATAAAAGAAGGTGATTGTAGAAATGGACACTGCAGAGGCTTGTCCTTAAAACCTTTCTATGAATAAATTCTAAGCTACAAGTGATCAAACTTACGTAAAATTAACGGTGACAATACAGTCTATGGCGTAACGCCCATCTGCCACCAGCAATCAATCAGGTGAGCTGTTTGAGATTAAACATGTTTGTGTTATGTAATGATCTAACAGCCTGAAAAGGAATCCACTTTGGATCATCAAAGCATTGTCTTGATTTCTGGATTAGTTCATATTTTCCAAAACTTTGACTTGAAAAATAAGTTATAGCTGTAATTAAAAGGTCACAAACTGGATAAAGAATATATATTTTCTGTATTATGTGGGTGTAAAAATTGAAGTGTCAAATTATATTATAGTAGTACGTTACATTTTCAGTATGACATCTTATGAAGTTTTGACATCTCAAAAGAAAACCCAACGGTTAAAAAACAGATGAAGTTGGATCACAAACTCTGAACAGTCTGTTACCAAAAATTGCAGAATAACTCATTGTTACCAGATTAGAACAACACTTTACAATAAACATTGTTAAATAACTGCAGCAATACAAAACTTTGGAGCTGGTGGTTTTTAGGTTTGGGATTATATAAATTTTAAGTGAAAGGGTCAGACTGTCTCTAGTTAGACCCGGACAAATTGAAGGGTTATTCCCGGGTCTGACCTGGGTACCCGCCAGTGTAAACATTGAGACCCGAATATTTTTTAATCTGGGTCTCACAGAAAAAAATTAAATGGGGGAATTAGGCACATGAGTCACCAAAAGCTCCTCTTGTGATGACTCCAGGGCAGACCCGAGTTAAAACCCAAGATATTGCCAAGTGTGAATGGGCCTGACCTGGAAATTTCCCAGGTCCAAGTTGCTATGTAAAAAGGGAGAAGAACTAGGACACGACAATAAACACGGCAATGACCCGGGTTCAAAAACTCAGGATATTGCTGGGTGGTTATATGAAAGTAGCATTTTAGGAGAAAATGTTACAATTCACTTTCTGTTTGCTGATGTGTTTACAATTTTGACAAAGCTTGCCATTGGTCATTTGTATATGTTATATAGAAACATACTTTTTGCCTTTTTTGGGAGTGTCTCCTCTCTATATAGCAGCTGGGATATTTTTTACTGTTGTATATATTTATCCAGCACAATTTCTCTCATCTAAGCGCTGATATAGTTTACTAGTATATGTTGTATAACTGCTTACAACAGGTTAAGAATAAGAGATTGCTCTTCAACTGTGCAGGTGTATCATTTAGGAAATAGATTAGCAATGAGCTTTTGGGGTTCAGCTACTATTTGAAATTGAGTCTTAGGGCTAGATTTACTAAACTGCAAAATAGGAAAAATGGAGATGTTGCTCATAGCAACCAATAAGATTCTAGCTGACATTCTCTAATATTTAATAGGAAAGTGAGAACAAGTAAATCTAGCCCTTAGTGTGATTCATATTTAAAGCTGGAAAATGTTTCAAGATTTTGAGATTTTGAGGACCAGTAATACTGGAAGTAATTACACACTGGGGACATAAATTGCCATTCCAATGCCCCATGGCAAAATTTCTAAAAACTTTTGGTAATGCTGTATAAGTAATCTACTTTTGTTTGTAAATACACATACAATTACTTTTACTTTCTGTGTGACTCCTTTTACCATAAATTGGATTACAGAGAGGTCTATTTATGGGTGTTGGCCCCCTCTAGGAATGGCCCTATTTCGATAGGGCCGTTCTCTCTCAGCCAGTTTCAAACTGGCTGGGATATCAATTGCTTAAGCCTCAATCAGGCATAGCAATCTATCCCTGAAGCACTGAACATGGAGCTCCAAAAGGTAAGTCCAAAAACTACCATACCCTAAGCCCTAATTCTAATCCTACCCCTCCCCTTCCATTACCCTAACCCTAACTTCCCCCCAGCCTAACCCTAACCCTCCCTTCCCCACATAACCTTCCCCGCAGCCTGACCCTAATACTCCCTTCTGTATAGCCTAACCCTAAGATCCCCCCCCTCGCCACAGCCTGACCCTAACCCTCCCTTTCTATGTCCCTAACCCTAAGTCCCCCTCCCCGCAGCTTGACACTAACCTCTCCGGAGCTGTCAGCGGTGGGTACGTCAGGTCCTATGCGAAAATGAATGGGTGAATGAGTATGCCGATCCGCACCCTCACTCATTCATAAAAAAAAACATCTAAAAAGGCCCCCTATTCGAAATAGAGACAGCCAAAAAGTAACTTTCGGCTGTTTCATTTTGGAAAGGAGGCCATCATTGCGGGGACTGTAATCGTTGTTTATAACCTGGCACTTTCCCAAACTGCCATGGAAAAGTGCAAGGTTATAAATAGCCCTCGTGGCTGCCATATTTCTAATTCTGCGCAGAGAGGTCTTTTGAGAAAAATCTGTTAGCATCACTATAAATGTGTTTTTTGTTTTGGCAAGCATGTTCTGGAGGATTAATAGTTTACAAGTCTGGATCCCTTACAGATGAAGGGGCTGATCCTGAGCTACGATGTAGCGCTAAGCGTACTAACGCTCAGCATTACATTGTGGACTCCCCCTGACACTCCCCCTGCCCTCAGCATACTTACCCTCGCTTACGCCAGCTGAAGGCTACCTTAACTTCACCCGGCGTAAGTGAGGGTAACTACGCTGGGACGGCGGCGTTGTTACGATAACGCCGCCCTCCCAGCCTCATTACCCTCCCTCCACCCGCCTCCCTAAACTAACTACAGCGTACTAACGCTGGGGGATGCCCCCTCCAGCGTTACTACGCTGGTGCTACGGACACCCGATCAACGATCGGGCATTGCCGTAGTTACGCCGGGCAACATCTGCCCGATTTTACGCTTATGCCCGCCGTAGCTACTACGGCGGCGTAGTTCTGGATCAGGCCCTAAGAGAGCGATCATCCCCAAAGATCCTGCATGTCAGTTAGTATTGATGTTGTTTTTTTATTATTTATTATTATATGTACAAGTCATCATTCTTTATGCTTTAATATGAAATTCATAATTACACTTCATTTCACAATTTTAATGCCTTAAAATGCGCGGAAAAAAATATTTAAAAGGTTATTAAATGTTATTATGTGAAGCATGAGACCTATACAAATGCTAAATTATTTAACACAAAATTGTTCTTGTGTGTAATTTATGTAAATAAACGTGTGTTTTAACTAAATAATGAATATGTAAGTATTAGAAAATACTTATTCTTGTACTAAAGAATGTGTGTAATTTAATGCTAATATGTGAAATGCAAGTGCAAGATAAATAGCAAGCACACAAGTATGATAAATGAGCATGTTTACTTGTTTATTTTTTCTATTCTTATGAAAATATAAAAAATTAATACAATAACTAACAATGCTGTTTTTGCATTATTGCAATTATGTCTAAACACAACATATGAAAAGATAAATCTGGAACAGAGAGCCTATCAACAGTAGTCTTTGTGGATGTTCACACCAGTTTCCATTCTCTACATGACAAAAATAAAATAAAAATATAATAATTTTTGTAACGACAACAAAGAACACACAAAAATTCATTCTATCCATATATCGTCCTGCTTTGTTGAGACCATTAAATAACAACGATGTTTAACATTGTTAAACATTTCACACAAACATAATGTTTGCAATAAATAGTACAGTTAATATTAACATACAAACTTGTTACCTTGCTTCATCAATATCATGATTGTACAGATAACAGTATAGAAAACACAGTTGTTGCATCACAATCATCATAAAAAGATTATGTTTACAGCGCTGCACCCGGAAATGAATTTTTAAAAATAGAGGAATAGAATATGGCACATGGGGGAAAACAGTTATTTTGACAAGACCTATGTGCTTTAGATTAAATTGAACTTACAAATCAACTATGAAAAAACCATAAACTGTTGAAAAGTAGCAATTATACACATGAAAAAGGACAAATGAAACATACATTACATTGCATATTTCACTGTGTCCTCAGGCCTCTCAGAAGTCCACAGTGAATTGCGATGACAAGGATAGGGGTATTGAAAAGAAATATAATCAAGATGAAAAGGAAGGGGAGAGAAAGGAACAAATCAAGTTAAGGGATCAAAATGAAAAGAAGTAAGGAAGAGGGAGTCCAAAGAAGGAAAAGAATGTCAGGACAACAACATAGTGGATGGGGTAGAAAGAGGAGGAGGAAACAGAACACTTAATCAAGTGTTAGTTATGGCATATTATGATCGCCATGTCCATGCAATGGAACAGCTTGCTGAATACAAGTGGAACCAGGTGTGGTAGAAATTTCCTATTATTCATAAAAAAAATAAAAAAAATAAAACATTTTTTAAAGTGTCAAGTTAGTTGATGTAAACACATCAGTATAATGCCACAAACACAAACGATAACATTGCAAAAATAATTCGTTAATACATTTTGCTTCATTTTTTTAATTAATAAAATAAAATGATCTGATTGTATAATGTACTACATTAGAAGATGGCTGCCTGTAGGTCAAAAACACGCCCTACATTTCAGCATCCTATTATGAGATTGGCCACTTAATCTGTTGATAATAAAATAGAAGATGTGGCAGGTGGTTAATAATGAAATATGTTTTAATGTGTATGCGCAATTATTCCTCTGATGAAATCCAGGTGCATTAAGTGTGGCAGTGTGTTTTGATTACTCTGATACCAAACCGCTACCTTAAACTTTCTTGAGATCGGATTGCTGTGATTGTAAATATTTATGCTGATGACTGCTATTACCAGCTAAATGGGGACATGGGGATTCAGTGTATTCATGTGGATGAGTGCTACTACGGGTTTGAGATCTTAGAATTCGCCGTCAGGTGCACAGACGGGCAATCCCTTCTACTGAGGCTACACAGATAAGTAAAGGAGCTGGTAGCTATGATTTCTGATTGAACTTGTCCATCGCTGTATCTAACAATTGCAACAATGTTGTTATCATATATATGTTTGTTGTAATCACCCCCTCCTATCTACATAAGAACAGTGCTATCGGAATTCTATCATAGTTGCTACTAGTTGCTTCATTGGAAGTATTATATCTCTGCTAGTATCTATGTTTTATGATTGACCTTGTTCATTGCTGTATCTAAGAACTACAACAGTGTTGTTATCTTATATACCTAACTTTGCTTCAATCACCCCATTCTTTCTACATAAGAACAGTGCTATTATAGGGAGATTGCGCTATCAAGATGCTACTAATTGCTTCATTGGAAGTAATATATCATTGCTGGATACTTAGCGTGCCCCAAGCACCTAGGATGATATTTACAGAAAACGTACACACTGTTTTACAGTCTATGTAAGAGCTTGTCGAAATTAACATCAATATAATTCTGGCTCTGTTTCTCACTGTCATCTTCCTTTTTGCATACTTGTCTATACATCAAAGAAGTTTCTGGGCCAGATTTGACTATAGCAACCAATCAGATTCTAGCTCTCACTTTCTTTTTACATGCTAGAGAATGTCTGCTAAAATCTGATTGGTTGTTATGGGCAACATCTCCACTATTCTAAACCCGCAGCTTCGTAAATGCGGCCTTCTGTGTTTACTGTTGAATTGATTTTTTATCATGTGTTAAATATTTATTTATAAGTCTGGTACCAGATTGTAGTGTAATAATAAATGTGTTTTTTTTTAGCTAAGTCGGAAGGTACATATATTTTAATCACATCATTTAGGATCAATTTAGGCAGCGCTGTTTACTTTTGTAGTATTTCTCCCAATGTGTATGCGTGCCTGACATGACATGAGATGTTTTAAAGAAAGTGATAGACTAGATTGTTTACATGCTGTAGGAATAAATATGGTCAATATGCAGAAAAGAGACATGATAGGTGCTGAAATGTATTTTGGAAAATCACTTACATGTGATTTCCTTTCTTTATCACCAGATCTATTAACAAAGTTGTGTCTGCTGACTTTTAAAGGTCTATAATTCATTTATAATATGAAACTCAATGTAATATGTTTTATAATAGGCCAAAAGATGATAAAAAATGATGCAGTACTTAGCACACAATAATTATTTCCACATATCTAGAGTTTACAGCAGGTCACGTCCAGATCCGGATCTAGTGCAATTGCTGGGCCATGTTCTATCAGCTCATTGAGTATGGGCTGGAGCCAGACTTAAGTGCTTGAAATGAGTTACTCCTGGGCTAAACCATGTTGAATGTTAAGTGCATGAACTTAGTTACTCAAGGGCTAAACCATGTTGATTTCAGGGGGAGCCAAGTTAATGCTATTCTTTGAATTGCTTACTGCACACAGATACTGACCAGCTTTACTATCACATTGTTATTTAGACTTGGGATAGGAAACATCACCTCTAAACTATAATACTGTTTGCAACAGATGAAATATGACTCCCCTACAATCAACATGGTTTAGCCCAGGAGTAACTAATTTCAAGCACTTTCTTAAGTCTGGAACCAGCCCTATGTGCCTTCACTTATACACGCCCATGTTTTATGTTAGGCTCTTGATTGAACAAGGGTTTCTGAACTTGCGCAGTACAAAATCATGAGCTGGCATATGTTTACATTTGCATCGAGGCCTCACATATTTACCCAATGTCCCTTTACCAACTTTCAAAACATTTAAAGTCTATAATGTATTATCTATTTCTCCCCCAATCTTGCCAACAATTTCTTCAACACATTCTGCATGGCTCCCTTATTTTTTGTCCAACCATTATCATATTCAATTTTAACATTTCCATTAACACTACTTCTCACAATGGGCCGGATCCAGAACTACGTCCGTCTTCCATAGATGGATGTAGTTCAATAAACAGTAGCATGCGTAGTAGCTATTGTACGTAAGCTGCGTATCATTTCGATACGTAGATTGCGTATATGAGGTCTAAAAGACCGCATATACGCAATCTACGCATCGAAACCATATGAAGATTACGTACAATAGCTACTACGCATGTGCAGTAGCTACTGTTTATTGAACTACGTCCGTCTATGGAAGACGGACGTAGTTCTGGATCCGGCCCAATGACTCTAGGGGCTAGATTTACTAAGCTGCGGTAATGGAAAAGTGGAGGTGTTGCCCATAGCAACCAATCAAATTCTAGCTCTCACTTTCCTATTACATAGTAGACAATATAATCTAGAATCTGATTGGTTGCCATGGGCAACGTCTCAATTTTTCTTTTCCAGCAGGTTTGTAAATATGGCCCCAAGTAAGATTTTGCAGTGGAGTGATTCTTTTAGTTGTAAGGATAGTAACTGGTTTAGATCTTGTATTGTCTATACTATGATCAATCTCTTATCTTAATAACTCTCTTTTTCCTCTTTCTGACCATAACCTTATCACCTGCAAATTTTTTAACACTAGTTCTACCTCTTTGCTGTATAATTCTACAAAATTTTTCTCACACCGATAGAAATCTGAATGCCATTCTGTGCTACAACTTCTGTCTCCATTCTTCTATTTTTACTCTCCTAATATGACTATCTGCTGTGGCAGCTGACCTTGATCAAGTCACTACAGCTTCTTTTCATGTACCATATTGACTTAATGTCAGCCATTACATTAAATAGCTCACTGTCAAAGTAGAACATTATTGGTGTACATTTCTTTCTCTCAATGACTTATCATCTTACACATATTGAAGTGCTCTGGACAAAGCCCAACAAACCTGCTTTAAATATCTCATTTCTGCTCAAGTTTCTAATCGTAAAAAACTTTTTTTGCACATACTATACAATTCTCCACTGAACTCTCCTGTGTAAAATCCACCAACTTTTGATCTGTGACCAAGATCTTGAATTGTACTTTAATGATCTGGATCCAGATTTAAAAAGGAGCTTGAAATTAAGAGATGAAAGTTACTCCTGGGATAAACCATGTTGATTGCAAGGGAGTCATATTTCATCTGTTGCAAACAGTATTAGAGTTGAGAGGTGATGTTTTATATCGCAAGTCTAAATAACAGTGTGATAGTAAAGCTGATCAGTATCTGTGTGCAATAAGCAATTCAAAGTTATAGGCCTCCATGCAAAGAATACAATTAACTTGACTCCTCTTGAAACCAACATGGTTTTGTCCAGGAGTGAATTTCCTCTCTTATTTTCAAGCTCCTTCTTAAGTCTGGATCCAGCCTTATATTGTCAAGATAAGACAGTAGACATAAGAGTTGTCATCCACCTTGTCAACTAACATATTGCTCAGCCCATTTCCTCCACACCATGTTCTCATTCCATCCAACAAATGAAGAGAAAGTGTCTGCCGTTTCCTTTTCTTCCTACTCTGCTGTCATTCCTTTTGATCTTTACCCTCACAAATTATTCAAAAGCTGATCTTCTGTGTTTATTCAAACCTTTATTATAATTTGAAATCTCTCTTTCTACTGATATCTTGCCATCAATTTACACATAAAATGGAAGTTGTTCAGATCAGTTTATAGGGGAATACAAACAGGTGCATTAGAGATGTTTTAAGGGGTGCCTCCTGAGGTAAGTTAGCTTTCAATTATATATTATA
>WWET01002571.1:108729-126421 GCA_011038615.1 Limnodynastes dumerilii
TTATATGGTTACCATTGAGTAGCACCCATTCCACAGGAGTATTAAGTAACTATGTGGAATATCACGTTGAGATAAATGTATTAAACTGGTGCGGGACATGTTTTTGTTTTGTTCTACACTGGTGATTGGGCACCTGCACACTGTGGCTGGACACAAAGGGCTGGATCCAGACCTTGTTAAGTGCATGAACTTAGTTACTCCTGGGCTAAACCATGTTGATTGCAGGGGGAGTCATATTTCATCAGTTGCAAACAGTATTAGTGTTGAGAGGTGATGTTTCCTATCCCAAGTCTAAATAACAGTGTGATAGTAACACTGGTCAATATCTGTGTGCAGTAAGCAATTCAAAGATATATCCCTGCATGCAAAGAATACAATTAACTTGACTCCCCCTGAAATCAACATGGTTTAGCCCTTGAGTAACTAAGTTCATGCACTTAACAAGGTCTGGATCCAGCCCAAAGTGACCAGAAGATGCCAAAGACAGAGGACAGTTTTTCGTAGAAGAGTCTTGGTGGAAGAAGATTACCAAGTACTAGTGGGGAAGCATGCAGGAAAAGACTACAAGCAGGCACCAGCTGGAGTGCACAAAAATATGATAGCTGGGAATGTAGTCAAAGTGCTGACAAGAAAAGGTGTAAAGAAACTGACCAGAGAAAGAAGAGCTACATCATCTGGATCAAGGAAGTCGGTGGCATAGAGAAGTGTGACAACAGCAGAGGAAGAAAAGGGAGCTGTCCAAGGGAGGCTGCAGGGACTAATAAGATCTTTTTATCTTTCATTTCTCAGGCTTGGGCTCATAGTGCTCTTCTGCCTACAATGGGTATCAATTCTATAAGAAGGATTACAAACATCAGTGTCCCTGCACCAATGATCATAGGGATGTAATCTCCTAAAGGTAAGGTTTGTACCTTGCAGATACAATGGCCAGAGGAGAGGTGTTACGAAGGATGGGTGCCTCGACCAGGACGCTGAGTCTAACTAGGGCCTGATATTCATTAGAGCTATAACCAGAGGAATAGCACTGCTGGAGCTTATAAGGAGACTGCTGGCTATTGATTGGCAAACAGTCCAAAGAGGTGAAATGATTGACTGGAGTCCTGCCAGCAATCACAGCAGCCAGGAAGCCATAAAAGACAGAGGGATAAGGGTGTCGCCCATTAAGCAACTGCTGCAGTTGTCAGACATGTGCAGGCTGTGCACAGTTCAATGGCCTGAAGAATTTTCACAGAGGCATTGGGACAAGACAGCAAACTAAGGTAATAACTTACATGTCACCATGCTTAGCATGGCGGCATGTAATAAGAGGTCATCGATTAAGATGACAAGCAGTGGTAAGTATTTTTTCCTGTCGGTCAATGTTCATGTTTCTGTTCTCTTTGATACTCCCTAAGACTTCCCCGTAATGCCTTCCAGTCCAAGCCAGTGCGATGGTTCTGCGGCAGTTCTGCGGCTGTGCGGTGGTTTCCAAAACTAGGGAATGGGTAAGGATGGCGAAAAATTCAACATACTTACCCATTCATTAGTGAAAGTTTCTAATTAGTAATATTTTCGAAATAGAGACAGTCGAAAATGAGTTTTAGGCTGCCTGTATTTCGAAAATTAAACTTTCATTTGGCAAAATGCATCTCAGTGTAAGCAACCTGTGATACTGCAAGTCCCCTTCTGCTCTAGTAGTTAAAGGCTTACAGAAATCTAAGTAAAATGCTAACACCTTCCCTATATGTTATTATCAATAGAATCTAAAAGCAGATACCCCACGCAGATACCCCACACCACAATTAAACCTTATTAGTGCATCGTCTGGATCCTGAGTTCCATACTGGGAACATTTCTGATGGATCAAATTGATTCTGCTACCTGTATTCAGAGCTACAAGCTTCTCCATTTTACGTGAGGATGGCATGGAAGTCTTACAGTAAGGTCTGCTATTTCAAGTAATTGTAATTAGGTTTGTGGTTTCACTTGGAAGGTTTTATCTAGCGGGGAACTCTGAACGCAGTAAAATCGGAACTTTGGATTCAGTCCCATGTGTTTAAATTTTTACTTTTAGCCATAGTTTTATTATTTATTTTTTACATGTGAGCAGGGCCACCATCAGGGGTGGACAGCTAGGCCTATTGTCCCAGGCCCAGACCTGATGGGGGCCCGTCGATACTTACCTAGTTCTGTAGCAGCAGGTATTGACGGTATCCTACCGCCGATACTTGCTGCTCAGTGCTATTTAGTAGACGGCCAATGCGCGGGGAAGTTCTTCTCTGCGCACCGGCCCGCTGTTAAAGAGTGTCTGTCAGGCCCCACCCCTATGTGACATCACCAATGACGTCTTCTAGGGCATGGGGCCTAGAGGCTGGGTCCCGGGCCCCGCATTTGATGACGGCGGTTCTGCATGTCAGAATAGATATAATCTTAATCACTAAATATTATTATTCCCCTACATAAATATTTTTTAAATATAAGAAGACTATCTCACAATAGATAATACAGACACATCATATGTAGAATCGCTTTTTGACAATGGTTTTCTGTTTTTCTGTCACAAAAGATCTGAACATAATTCACCAAGGTTACCTAGAGCTTTATCCCTATCCACCAGCTGTAGATCCTTGGAGATCAGAAAAGTGAAGAGCATCGGATTTTCTGAATTTTTTTAGTTTGTGAACAGTATATAATGCTCGTTCAATGTGCAAGGTCACACATTACTTTTTTTCCCCATACAATCTCACTCTAGGCAAAGTAAATGTCATTTGATGATAAAATGTAAAAGTTGGATCTTAGCATAAAAATATAATCATGGACCCCATGCCAACATTTCCTTATTTCCGTTCTAAGGAAAAGAATATCAGACATTTCTGAAAGTGAACTTGGCTCTTTGATTTAAAGTATTTACTAAATGTGTAGATGATCATGATGGCTGGATTTTGTTTTAATTTGGCAAAATATCCTATCACTGCGGCAAAGAGGCATCACACACTATTTTGTTTTAACATATTGCTAAGTTTAAGACTTTATTAATTAAACCGGTAAACAGAGATTTTGTCACAAGCCCCTTAGGTGGGTTTTTTTTTTAATATGTATCTCTGTACTTTTTTTTTTTATATCACCCACAGTTTTAAAGTTATGCCCTATTTAAGAACCAGCATTATGATATTTAACCTGATACAGAGCATTTAGGCATGTCAGTCTCTGCACGACTATTACATTTATCTTCTGATCAAACAGCAAATGCTTTATATTCCTCCAACAGAAGTGTCAAGTACAACACCTAGATATTGATATTGTGTTAACCATGTGGTCACTTTTTGTAGAGAATTTACATTTAAACCTCAAAAATAACACAGTTGGAGACCAAGATAAGAATTATACCCATCAATTTAATTGTATCACTTGTGTTAGAATCCTCACAGGTTGGTCAAAGGGTTCGCTGTTCCAATGATTTGGAAGGAACCAAAAGATCACTGTACAGATTGTTACTTTTGTCTTCTAAATAGATCAAGCATAGGTTTTAAGTCAAAGCATACTGTGACTTACCCTGATTTACTATCTGCCATAAGGCCTGTGCCTCATAATGAAGAACTGCCTGTGCCAAAACCTCCAGACAAGGTCAAATGTATTTATAATAAATGAGAAATATATCTTTTAAGCCAGGAGAAACTCCATCGGCAAACTAGGGGTAGACAATTGCCAGAGGAAGAAAACACCAGATGAGAAACCACTAACCCATCAGATCAGATGGTGTAGAAGTCCAAGTAGAGCCACAGGTAATCTATTCACAAAATTCCCTTATTATTCCGGTTCAGGTGTCATTCTAAAATCAGTCCATTAATTCTACAGACTTTATTGATAGCGTGGCAACCAGGAATTTCTGAACCTGCGCATTTACCTAATACTGCCTGTGGTCTAAACAGAAAATCTTTGGTGAACAGTTTTATCCTTAGACTGTGTCTATCAGGCTATCCACTAGCCTAATCCATGCAATTCTTTATAATTTCCAGTCCTGCAACCCTAATAATTTTGGGGCATCTATGGCTAAAGACCCACAACCCTGCTGTCCAATAGGTCTAGGGGGATATTATCTGTTGGGTCCTACCTGGGATGAGAGATGTCTGACTCTTCCTATCTGCTCATGTACAATTACTGCAGAAGACTCGCTCTCAGTACAAGGGGTTCTGCCTCCCCAGTATGAAGATTTTCTTGATCATATGACTGCATCATAGACCTACTTCCCAATGCCAAACACTCTAAAGGGAGACTTTTCTCATTTTCAAGCCTGAAGCTCAAGCTATGGAAGATTATATCCATGAAAGCCTGCAAAAAGGGTCTCTAGTGGCACAGGCTTCTTCTTTGTGGCCAAGAAAGATGATTGCCTCTAATCACAGACCTGTTTGATCAACTCAAAGGTTTAATTGTCTTCACCAAGATTGATGGGGAGCTTATAACCTGGTAAGGATCAAGGAGGGTTATCATTGTGGGCCGCAACCTGCTACTTGTCAGGAGCCAAGTCCGTCCTCATCAAGGGCTCCTATGAATACCAGACCAGTAGATAGACTCCACGCCCTGATGTTCTGTCCTCATAACACTTAGTTTTGTAGAATGTTTTGCAAGAGTTGATTGAGAAGAGTAATAAAAAAAAGTCAGACTTTTTGGTGGCAGCCATTTCCCAATATATATTGCTTGATATATTTTGTATAATCAATTCTACTGGTATGGCTTGTCTCCTACAAAGTTACCATTATCTTTGGCCAAAATTCTTGTTTGTGTCCAACTGTAAATTCAAGTTTTTAATACAGGTTAAAATGCTACAAACAATTATATGTAAAAAGAACAAATTAACCTGATAATCTGTCTCAGTTTATCGGTATTGTGAAAAAATTAAAACATTAAACTGATTAAGTATCCAGAAGTGCATCTATATAACCAGCTGATAACACTGGTCAGAAAATGTATTACTTTTTGTCAACAGTTCATGAAAGTGTATTGCTTAGTGTTTTCTGTGCTGAATTCAAAAGTGTTTTAGAATGACTCTATCATGCAAGGATCTTGAGTGGGATTTAAGATAAATTAACAACATTACAATTATTAACCACAGGCATACTAAATTAACACAGTAAAATTTAGATTTTAGGATTTCCTTCTTTATTTTTCCTCAGAAGCAGACCTTTAAGTGTCCAACAGTAGTCAGCAAGTATGCCTGGACTCCACTTGATCTGATCCTGCTTTTCTATTATGGAAATGACCTGGTGGAACCATTGCTCATTGACGACCCAAGATTAGCTGGGAAAAAGGCTAGGGGCCTCATTTCCAAAGGGCGATTCGTGGAAAATCGCCAAAGATTGCAGTAGTTTACATACAAAGTTAAGCTCATAGCAATCCTTCAAGAGTGGAGTCAAATGGCGTTTCTGTCGTTACCACACTACAGAAGTTGCACAATTAATACAACTTCTAGGCACTGAGGAGCACAATGCAGTGTTCATGGTTCTCCTGGAAGATTAAAATAATGGTCCATGCAGCTGCTTTACAAACTCAATCATAATGGATGCAAAGCGCCTTAATCTGAAGATCAACCCTTGCTCTGCCAGACTTATTTCACACAGCCGCCAGATCGACCAATAATGGCCTCCCTAAACCCTCTATATCGCAGTATTGACTCTTATAGAAGGCATGACTTCAAAACTATGGGTGATAGCAATAATCTATGACCATTCATAAAGTCAGCATAGAGAATACATATATACTTTAATAACATGCCTCTAGCAACTATTTCAGCTATATCAGTTTAATAATTCTGTAACGCTGGTCAATATTACATGATGTTACACTACACTTGCAAAGAAATAATATAACACAATGAATTGTAGGGACATTTAAAAGTATGCTATTATTGTGTAAGATCCTATAGAAAAAATTCAATGGCAGATTCATACTCATTTTGCCTCTTTCAAGTGATTTTAAGTGCACGTAACACAGCTGTGGTAAAAACTATAACACAATTTGATTTTGTGTGGCATGCTGATCAATTCAGGCAATAATTTGCCTCTGCACATTCCAGTCTCAAATGACAATGATCAAGGTAATGTTGCAATACAAAAGAAATGGTTTGCAAGTATTGTGCTAATTTACAACGAAAATAGCAGTTTATTGTTATGTATTATGTTGAATTTCCTGTAGTGAAATTTGTTCTGCATATAAAACGGAACAAAAAATAAATGGAAACTTAATTTCACTTTTGAAGTAAAGTTAGAACTATTCTTTGAGAAGTCTAAGTGTCAGATATTTGAGATCAGCGGCGTAACTAGCAGTCATAGCAGAACAGATGGACTTAGATCACTTAGATGGTGCATCCAATTTTAACTTACACCTATCGGGCTGGATCCAGACTTGAGTAAGTGCTTGAAATTAGTTACTCCTGGGCTAAACCATGTTGATTGCAGGGGGAGTCAAGTTAATTGTATTCTTTGCATGCAGGGATATATCTTTGAATTGCTTACTGCACACAGATTATGACCAGCTTTACTATCACACTGTTATTTAGACTTGGGATAGGAAACATCACCTCCCAATTCTAATACTGTTTGCAACAGATGAAATATGACTCCCCTGCAATCAACATGGTTTAGCCCGGGAGTAACTAGTTTCAAGCACTTACTTAAGTCTGGATCCAGCCCATCATTAGGATATATGATATTGGACTTCTTAGGACTTCTTAGGACATATTTGGTAGTACATCTTATAGACTAGGCATAAAGTTGATGATGAGGATGATAATGATGATGGTGGTTTAGTCAACATTGCTCCCATGTGGTACTTTGATCCTCAACTGTTAGCTGAGCTCATCTATCAGAAAGAAATTGCAGAGAGGGGAGAAAAGAAGCAGGGGCTCTGTCTGCTGACTTTGAGATACGCAACTAATCGTGTTGCAGGGCATATTTTATCAGTTAAGAGCTACCTTCCAGTGTATATACTGTGTTTACTGATCTGACCAGGCAGTGTTTATATGACTGAATATATTGTTCTGCATAGGAGGTAAAGCCAACCCTGCTCATTTCAGCTTAAAATGATAGCATGATAGCATTAATAAAAAAAAATTAAGAAAAGACAATGTCTACTGTCCCTTTAATTAGCTAATACTATTTGCATAATTAAAAAATTCCTAAGCATTATTATAGGACTACTGCATTGGACAACTTAGTTTTATCTAGTAAATTACAGTATAAATGAAATAATATGAGCATAAAATGGCAATAATGCAACTCAAATAAGTGGCTTCAGGTGCTCTGGCAGAATCTACTAATTTTAATGTTTTAGGAAGAAATTACATGTGTTTAAAATAATGTGCAGTTCTGCAATCTTGTATAATTCATTAAATCAAGTAATGGTACAGCTGCTGCTGCTGTTAAAATCTGTATGTATTGTGTATATATTTTTAAAGACACAAGCATACTAATAAACAAATGTAGTATATTGTAAAAACTCTTAAATATGGATGTGGTTCAATGTGGTTCGATTCATTTATTATTAATATCACTGATTAAGTTGGTTAAAATGAGCAGTTATGACAATACCATACACTTATTTTTTTTTACTTTAATTGTAAATTCTATAGATTCATATTGGGCACACAAGCACATCAAGATTTTATACCACCACCTCTAAATCTCAATTTTGTTAATTTTTATAAATATTATCTTATTACACTTACTTCCATTACAATCCATTACATACCAGAGTTAACAATTAGATGGAGTGGTGGAGTCTCTGGCCATAGTGGGTAACAATTTATTTAGGCTTAGGTCATAGTCATTGAAATAGCCCCAACAATGTATTGTGTTAAACTATTAAAATACAAAACACTAGAAATGTTATTTAAATTACAAATACATTACTGCATATAATAAACTTTTTTATGCCACCAAAATACTTTTATGCCACAACTGACATGACAAAACATGTTCTGTATAATTAGTATTAATCAATTAGACCAGGGGTAGGGAACCTTAACACTCAAAGATCCACTTGGAACCGTTTCCCCAGAAAAGAAAACGTCGGAAACCACAAAATCTAAAATGAAGATAACACTGCATGTATCGTTTTTTACCTTTATGCTATGTATAAAAAACTACAGTGTGTTGCATTTATGAAATTAATGAACTGCTTCAGAGAAAACAAAATTTTATTTCTGCATGCAGCAAAAACATTTTGTGTCCAGTCAGCCTTATACCCCCTACTTATGTGTATCCAACCACCATGTGCCCCCTCCTTCTGTGCGCAGCCAACCTTATTGCCCCTCTCTTTATTTGTGTCCAGTCAGCCTCTTTGCCCCTTCTTTTGTTTGTTCAACCAGCCTTATTGCCACTCCATATTGTCTGTCCCTTATTACTTGTCCACCCTCCATATATCTGTCCATTTCTATGTCCAGCCTCCATATATCTGCACCTGTTATTATGTCCAGCCTCCATATTTCTGCCCACGTTTTGTTGACCTGCCGCCATATTTATGCCTCTCTTGTCCAGCCTCTATATTTCTGCCCCTCTTGTCCTGCCTCCATATTTCTGCCCCTCTTGTCCAGACTCCATTTCTGCCCCTCTTGTCCTGTCTCCATATTAATGCCCCTTTTACCCAGCCTCCATATTTATTCCCCTCTTATCCAGCCTCCATATTTCTGCCCCTCTTGTCCTGCCTCCATATTTCTGCCCCTCTTGTCCTGCCTCCATATTTCTGCTCCTTTTGCCCAGCCTCCATATTTCTGCCCCTATTATTATTTCTTACCTGGTTCTCTCTGCTCCCTTCCTCTGGCAGTCACATGTCCATATAAGCAGCGCTTGGTATGACCAAATCTGTTTCTATGAATGACAGTGATCGTCACTGTCATTCACAGAGACTGATTTGATCATACAGGGCTCCTGTAAGAGCCCTGAATTACTGATACTGTTCCTATGTAAAAAAAAATAAAAACCATTGTCCCGAGATTCTCTTCTCACGGGACAAGGTGTCAAGTGGTGGGACAGCGGGACAGTCTCCCAAAAGCGTGACTGTCCCTCTGAAATCGGTACCATTGGGAGGTATGCTGCGGGACTTGTAGCCCCCTAGGAAAGAGCCGCATGCGGCTCCGGAGCCATGGGTTGCTGACCCCTGAAATAGACTAACACCAGCTGTTTGGCCTGTAGATCAGTGACATACTATATATTATTATTATTATTATTATTATTATTATTATTATTATTATCCCAGCGAATCAAGAAAATTCAGTTTGGTATTGGTAGAATTTGTTAAGTAATTTCTATTGGTTACTGTGATCTGCCACACAACTGCTACAAAATTGAAGTGACTGGACTGTCATTTATACAATCTATATATGATAAAATAGTTTACTGCAACTATCTTAAATGCATAATGCCATGCTATAGTTTTTCAGAGACAATCAAGTAGTCTGTATGTGGTATGTGCATATCTCATAACCATGAAGTTTGGTAGTTTAAAACAATTCTGTAAGTAGGCAAAGCAGGGGTGTAACCAACGGGTTGCAAAGTGACTAATCCTCCTGCTGTAAAATTCTGAAACCAGCATCTATCAGTTACACAGCACCAGGAAGCACATTGTGTGGCCACACAATTAAATAGAAGTGGTGCTGACATAGACACATTGCCTGACCCACTGCTGCTAATAATAAACCGGATCCTCAACTAAGGAGGACATGTGACTTATGCAGGCTGCTCCTGCTTCAGGATTCGGTCCAGTGTTCTTAAATGGTAGATCAGGCAACCTATCTGTGACTATGATGACCTCCTGCCTGATTGTAGCTCATGGAAGAGTAGGCAGTGTAGTTAATAATAGGGATGCAGGGCACATGTGGGAGGTTAGCTTGTTTTCCCATTTATTCATATTGCTAACCAAAATTCATTATGGATTTTATTGACTCTTTATTGACTAGATGTCAACTGGATCTTTAAGAAAAAGAACAAGTCCACCTTATGTAACTGTCCTATGTTCTCACTTAATACACAACTCAGATCTCAGCAGCTGTACTAAGTATAGTCCAACACAATATACCTGTCTTACCAACTCTCACACTAAAAAAAAAATCCTTTTGCTTTCATCTGCTGTCTGCCCTCAGCACTGTTGTCCCTGTGCCATAGGAAAAGCCACACAGTATGTAATTAAAAGTTTTTATTAAACCCTTGTAGGTGATATGAATGCTAAAATATAAAGTGACAGGCCTGTCTAAGTCATCTCAGTACATTGGATGTAGCCTAACAATATTTGTTATGCTAAATATGGTTACATATTTGAAACCATTGTCTTAATGTATTGACTTTTGTAGTAACTGTATTCACAGAAGATAAATGCAAATGAAGGTGGACTTCAAGTACCATGCAAGCAGTAGACTTTCCAGATGAAACAGTGAAATAAATAAAAGACTGTGCTGTCACTACAAACTTCTCACTTATACGTATATTATTATTATTATTATTATTATTATTATTATTATTATTATTATTATTATTATTATATATCTTCCATTGATACTTAAGCAGACCCAACATTGGTATAGTAAACAAGGGAGTAATACAAACACGTTAACCCAAAAAATCCTATCTTTTCTCAAATCTTATTTTTTAAATCTAATTTATAGATGCATTGAATATTTTTAATAATATAAAGTTTACATTATCTAACACATTGACAACAAATAAAAAAAAGTGATAACTGACAAGCATGAAAATACAGGCCTTATATATAACAACATATAAAATGCACACACATATTATAAATAGGAAACATGAAATACCTGTAATACTTTACCGGGAAATTCAATCATATGACCATTAGACAATGTTAGTGAAGAAGGCACGTCCATAAACTGTTGCAATCCTGTCTTACTGATGGAGGAAGCAGAGAGTCTGAACTAAATGTATGTTCTTGTCAAATGCGCCTAGTAAGCTGATCACATTTGATTCACTCCTTGATAAAGGAGAAAGTGAGCATCAGGACAATAGGGAGTTGCTGTTTAACGGTATCCGAATGTAACCAGCTGAATGCTTAACTAAATAGAACTACTACTGTACTTCAAAGCCAAGGCAACTAAGAGCTATCCCTGCTCTGAGAGCATTTATATTTGCATAACAAAGGAAGGCCTTCCAAAGAATACTGGGTCATTGTAACAAGGCCTTTAATTTCCGCAGCTTAATTATTAATGAATCACACCTTTGATACATTCCAAAATAGATACGGACAATGCGTTTATTAGTTATTTAGGCAAATAAGAATTGGCACGTGTAATTCCTATACCTTAGTTAGAATGAGGAGACCAATTAGTAATTTCTTACTCATGTCTTTTTAACCTTCTGTTGTCTTGCTCATAGGCGCAGTCAGATTTTGACATTAGGGGGAGAAAATAAGAAAAGCATTAATGCTCTGTATGAGTAATAAATACAAAATATGCAAGTAGAAAAACTCTCTGAAATAGGTATTTTTGGGAAATGTAAAGCAATGATTGAAAGCAATAGCACCTTTCAAATTATATTACAAACACTTTATATAATTGCACAGAGCACATAAAAATATAAAATAAGGGAAAATGTAAAAAAATGGAATGTTAAATAAACTGTATTTACCCTAACTGCAGACAGCCCAGTCTTAGGGCTGGATCCAGACTTCAGAAGGAGCTTATAATTAAGGGCCAGATTCAGAGCTACGTCCGTTAGCGTATTTACGCTAGCTGGAGTCGTAAAAACGCAATTTTGCATGTACTGCGCATGCGCACAGCAGATGTTACGGCATGTAGCTCTGAACATATGTACTATCCTAGTATTAAGAGCATAACTGCGAACGAAGGGGCATGCCAGCCAGACGACACTTGTAATTACGTTTTGGAGACGGGGGGAGGCATTTATATCATACAGTATGGACGTGCTTAGGCGCATAAGTACGTGCAGCCATTACGGCTGACAGGAGTTACGCTTTGAAAAGTTAAGGTAGGGTTTGGAAAGCGTAAAACGGCAAAAGTACGTACAACCAAGGCGAGGGGGCCTAGTAATTACGATAGCTTAAATACGCTACACGTTGAAACTTAAAGGGAATGTAGGTCTGGATCTGGCCCTAAGAGAGGAAGGTTACACCTGGGCAAAACCATGTTGATTTCAGGGGGAGTCAAGTTAATTGTAATCTTTGCAATGCAGGTGTGATGACCGAAAATAAGGAATTGCAGAGAAGTGAAATAGAGTAAGAATGACTCAGAGAATATTGACAACAGATTTGCTTTAAATTATGTATTACTTATAAATATTAACTTTGATTTGCAAAAGCAGGAAAATTTTAGCTTGTACAATAAAATTGAAATATAGTAACTGAACAATTAGGCACAATTTACAAATGTTTGACCAGCGAAAATGTTACATTCACACAATATAACAGTTTAAATTTATAATTTATAGATCAAGAAAAACTCATAATGAATTTCCTATCTAATAACTAAGGACCGGATCCAGATTTAATACCGTCAGGTGATTTACGCACGCAAGGTGCGTAAATCACCTGACTTAACTGGAGGGCGCATGCGCTAGGATTCCTAGCGTTGTAGCAATCGGCAACTTTGTTCCATCCGAGACCATTTCCGAGGAAATGGGCTGTGCTTTCCTTCCTCCCGCTAAAGTGTGGGGGGAAGCATGTAAAGTGTACAGTGTGGGAGGGGGCTCCCACACTGTAGCGGATCAGTGGTCGTACGGACCGCTGATCCACACGCCACATTTAAGGCAGGCTTATGGCAGCAGAAGCTGCCATAAAGCCCGCACGACAGAGGGGAGTGACAAAGGGTGTGCACTCCCCTCTGTCTCACGTAATTTCAGACCCCCGTGCGCACGGAAAGCATGCAGAGGTCTGAATCCGGTCCTAACTCCTCCTTCCCCTGAGTTACAATATTTAATTAGCAAAAACAGACAAACTACTTGTAGATTACTTTTAACTAGATTAGCCTATAATAAAACAAATAAATCTCATATGTTTTCAAGCCAGTAACAATGGCCCAGATCCAGAACAACGCTTCTGTGTGAATTTACGCCTGGTGGACACGTAAAATCGCGATTTTGTATGTACTGCACATGTGCAGGCCAGATGATACGCTACGTAACGTAACGTAAGTCTGAGCATATGGGTCATTCACGTATTTGCTACGTAATTTCATATGTGGGGGCGTGAGCCAAAAGTACGTCTACATTATGCAATGTAGGTGGGGGTTTTCATTTAAAGTGTACAGTATGGGCGTGCTTATCTGCGTAAGTCCGCGTTGCCTATCCGTACGTGTACGGACAATAGTGGTTACGCGGCCAAAAGTTAAGGTAGGGTTTGAAAAGCGGGAATTGGTCAAAGTACGTACAGTCAAGTGGTGTGCCTAGGGGAGTGCTTAGAAGGTATGCACGCGTAAATACGCTACGCTAGTAAACGGATTGCAAGCGGAGTTCTGGATCTACCCCAATGTTTTAATGAAAGAAAGATCATATGCTTATAGTAGTGAAATACAGAAATAAATTGTCTCAATCAAATTTCCTCCTCGTTGTTTCCTTCACCCCACTTCTTCTTCTGTAAATCTCCGATGCTCTCTTCCTGCCTCCTCACTCTATCTCCACTCTGATGTTCCCCTCTCTCTCTATGACTGCGATGTCACATTCTCTGCCACAGCAATCAACCTGCTCCTCCACTACTTCCCTGCTCACCGCCTTCGATTCTCTTCTCGATTTAAACCTCCATTCCTCACTCTGACTCAGCTCCGATGATCCTCTCTCTCTCACCAACTACGGCCCTGATCCAGACTCCCGCACGATGGGGGATGGGGATGGGGGATGGGGAGTACTGTCTGCCTCGGCAGACACCGCTCCAGTGTGAAAAGCTACAATCCAGGTTATTCCCGGGTTGTAGCTGCGGTCTGAACAGACTTCTATAGAGAGTGGAGGTTGAAGAAAGCCCACAGAAAAAAAAAATTGCGACATGTGCCCCTTCAAAATCCCAATAAATAAAAAAATGCCAGGTCCCTGTCCCCTTTGTGAAAAAAAACATACAGTGCCCACATACTTTAAATAATAAACATTGCCCCATGTGCCCCTATATTTATACCCTTTGGCACTGCCACAATTATCGAGAGAACGAGAATTCAGTGTCAGAATTCTCGTTCTCACGATAATTGTGGCAGTGCCCAAAGGGTATAAATATACCCCAATGACAATAGACCTGTCATTAGTGTCGGGATGTCCTGCGGTGCTCGTCGTCTGTATAGGGTTGTTTTTTTTGCCAAGACCACCCCCCGGATTAAAAGCTTACAAGATTGGACCCCCATCAGAGCAGGTAAGTATGTTTTTTTTTATTTGTGTGGCCTCTCTTCTAGATGCTCCCCCCTTCTTTGTTGTGCTTTAAATGTGTTTGTGTCAAAGGGGCGTGGCTAATTCATTGTGGGCGTGGTCAAACCATTAGGGATGTGGTCAACCCAGGGCCGGTCCTAGCCAATTTGGTAGCGGAGACAAGATTTTGGCTGGTGCCCCCTAGCAAAAAATTGTCGGCAGCACTTTTACATTCACATTAGTCCCTGCTCCTATGGGAGCTACATACTATGGTCCCTAACACATATATACATTAGGGTTTATTTAGTCAGCAGCCAATTTACCTACTGGTATGTTTTTGCCCCATCTAATACTACATCTACTGACTTCTCAATACAATAAAAAGAGATTTATAGTGACCACAATCCAAAACAGAGTACATAATAGTGCTCAAAACCCAACAGAGAGACTTTATGTTTTATTTTTTTTTGCAGGTTTTTCAATCTTAATTAAAGGTTTGTTTTGCTCTTTGTGTGTCCATATAGTTTTTCTGCCCCGTTTGTTTCCATCCATTAATTATGACCCTTTCTTGTGTGCCCACTCCGTGTCCATCCATTGTTTATGTCCCCTTCTTGTGTGACCATGTAGCCTTTCTGCTTCCTCTTTATGTCCATCTAGTGTTTCTGCCCCCTTCTAATGTCCATCCATTGTTTCCGCCCCCTCTTTGTGTGCCCATGTAGCCTTTCTGCTCCTCATTATGTCCATACATTGTTTCTGCCCCCTCATTGTGTGCCCATGTAGCATTTTTGCCACCCATGCTTTGTGAACCTTTGCCAATTTATTAAATTATTTCTTAATCCAAGTCTTACCTCTGTTCTTCATCGTTTCCTCTCCTCCATGGCGCGCCCTCTCTGCAGTAAACACGCTGACATGACAGTCATGTCAGCATAATTATGGAAGCTGCACAGGACTGCGTAGTCCCTGGTTAAGAAGGGGTGGGTAAGAGCACTGCAGTATGCATAACGGTGAGCGGGGAGCTCCGAACAGTGACAGGCGCTCCCCCGCTGCACACCATGACGTCCCTGTCTATTTTTTTTGGGGGGGGCCGTGCCCCCTCCCCCCTAGTAAGGCCCGTTGCCTCGCCCTGTCAGCGGAAGCTGGAGAGACATGAGGGGGTTATTGGAAGCTGGAGAGACATCAGGGGACTTATTGGAAGCTGGTGAGATGTGAAGGGGATTATTGAAAACTGGGGAGACATAAGGGGGTTATTAGAATCCTGGAGACAACATATGTATTATTGTATGTATTGAAAGCACTGGGTGATGATTTCTATGGACACTGACAACATGGCTCTTGTGTACCAGCTGTTTTCTTGGGTTGCCATGATTGCTGATGCCGTTTGGCCATCACTTCCTGATATTGATGGGCTTCCGACCGGCAGATGTGATGCGGACATGCTCGCATGCGGACTTGATTGGCAGCGGCATTGTAAGTGTTAACTTTAAGCCTTGGCTTCCTTTGTATGACTCTAGGAGGCTATTGTGGTTAAAAGAATGTTGAATTTGACATTCAATGATATTGGTCCCAATAGTAAGATAGTTGTAGTAGTTATAGATATAAGGATTTGTATCAAAACTTCAAAATATGCTATGTGAGTAGAAGTCAACTCACTTACTTTACCACACACAGGGCAGCTTACACATTAGAGGACCTGGTGGCATATGATGAGGAATACTGGGGGGACTGGAGAAATGATCAGAGTACTGCAGTCTGCATGATAAGTTGACCATGCATCCTAATGTCTTGGCCACGCCCACAATGTGTTAGCCATGCCCCCTTTGCTGATGGCACAAATACTGTTAGTGCATAACAAGGAGGGGGTCCCTCCTGGAGGGGGCGCACGAAGATGAGATGGGGCTATCTATCTATCTATGTCACTTTGGTTTTAACATATTATTGATGGTAGACGCTGTTGGTGATGAAGTTTTCAGTGGAACTCTAAAAACATTTTAACTTTAGAAGTTTAATAAAAATAGTTTTTAATCAATAAAATACTTCTGGTTATTAAAAGAAATCCAGAGTGCCAGATGAGTCCAGAGGTGTTTTCTTGCACATAATTACCAGGCAGGTGGATTCATGTAAATTTAATAGTCGGTGTGACTATTGTTACAGTTCCCTCACTTTGGACGGGTTTTTGGTGACTTCCGCCTCCATAGGGCACCCTTAAGTCTACATGAGTACTTATGCGCGTATGTTACTTATGTACATATGTATTTATCTATCCGCACCCTCAAAAACCCATTTAAATGTTTCCCCTCACCCATTATCATGTAATTTCCACCGTACGGATAAAAAACCATGACCCTCCGTACGTATGTCCCTAACTGCGATTCACAAGTCCATGCCGAAAGTACTTACGCGCGTAAATACTATGTAATGTGCGTGTAATAAGTTACTACGCATGCGCAGTTCATCTGATCCTAAAATTACCCACGCAACCACACGCAAAAATGGATCTGTGAATAGGGCCCTGTATCTTTGATCTGGCTTATTAGGAGCTCCAAAAGATCAAATCAAAAGATCACATTTCAAAAGTATTTTGACCATCTTTGGACAGACTGGTAAAATATCTGGTGAAACAGTCTTATGATTGTTGGATTGGATAGATTTACTTTCCAATAAGCCCCAGTGTGTACCCATCTTAACATTGCAACATGGTTTGTCCAGCTGCAATTACTCCTAGGTCTGGATTAGCCCCATTGGCTACTACAAACATTATTTTAGCAGGAAGGTGTCTAAGGACCAGATCCAGAGGTACAGCTACGTATTTACGCTACCGTATTTACTATGCACTTTCCTAGACATTTCCCTCGCTTGTATGTACTTTGGCCGTTTTACGTTTGCCGAACCCTACCTTAACTTTACGCTGTGTAAGTACTGACTTACATGCTACATGTTCGGACATTCGGATTTAAATGCCTCACCCCGCCTCCGCAGCGTAATTACGGGTATTGTATGGTTGGCATACCCCTTCGTTCATAGTTATGCTGTTGATATAAGGCTGGTACGTACGTTTAGAGTTACGTGGCGTAACATCTGCCATGCGCAGTACATAATAAACAGCGTTTTTACGTCAGCGGCTAGCTAGTTCTGGATCTACCCCTAAATGTCACTCTGAGCTCTACCTGTCTTAATACTGTATGCCATTGTGAGAGGTGCATTGGACAGCAGAGCGGCGGGGGACAGTGAGGCAGCAGCGCTGGAGAGGAGGGACGTGGCACAGGACACAGACAGAGGTACTCACCTGGAGGATGGAGTCGCTGGACTTCTCACCGCGGAGATAGGGGAAGAACTGGCTGGCAGGGCAACCATGGTGAGTGGGCGGTGGT
>WWET01002571.1:126434-149351 GCA_011038615.1 Limnodynastes dumerilii
TTGGCTGCTGGCCGGTCCCATGGCATGGCCGCGAGCCAGTCAGGCGGCCATCTTGGTAAAGGAGACTGCGGTGAGCCATTCAGGGCTCACCGCAGCACTGCACCCAGGCGCCCCTGCGGCACCCAGGGTGCATTGCGGTGCCGTGGTGAGCCAATCTGGAAGAGGCCGAAGGAAGAAGAGGTGTGGGCGCGCTGTGGAGGAAGACAGGGCCAGAAGCAGAGGCTGAAGAAGAAGAGCTGGAAGAATTGGAAGCAACGGCGCAGCAAGACAGAAGACAGCAAGGGAAACAGTGGAGAGCCTCCATTTGGCTTCCACTGTCTCCTAACCTGCACGGACAGGTAGCAATTCTCGCCCACTGGACCACCAGGGAAATAATTACTCAATTTCCCCCAACTGGCAACGAGCATACGGTGGCCCCAGCTGGGAAAGCCCATCTCCCTGCCCCACTGCCGCTGATGATACGTGGAGCCCAAGCCCCTCCACAGGCATAGGGGGTGAGGACCACCCCCCCATCTGAGGGCACTAGGCCCTATAGTGAGATTGGGCGCTAGGCCCTATTAGGTAGAGGGGTGTTAGACCCCAGCAGTACAGGGAATTAGGCCCTATAGGTAGTTATAGTTAAAGGGTACTAGACCCTTTGTTAGAGGGTGCTAGGACCTTGGTTAGAGGGCGCTAGGCCCTTTGTTAGAGGGTGCTAGGCCCTGTGTTGATTAGCAGCGCTAGGCCCTTGATTAGGTTCGGGCACTAGGCCTTGGGTATGGTTAGAAGGGTGTTAGACCCTTGGGTAGCAGGACACTAGGCCCTGGTTAGGGACGGGCGCTAGGCCTGCGTTAGGTTGGGCACTAAGCTCCTGTTTGGTTAAAGGGCATTAGGCCCTGGTGTTAGTGTTGGGCACTAGGCCCATGTTAGGCCGCAGGGAGCGCTAGGCTCCGTTAGTGGTAGAGGGTGCCAGGTCCTGGCTAGGGTAGCAATAAGAGGACACGTGACAGAGGGCAGGTTGCAGTACTCGGAGGTAAGTGGTCTCTGGTAGGTGTGGCGGTGAGAGCATGCATCAAGGTGGTGAGTATCAATACCTGTACTCTGTGTGGTGTTTGTTCCCCCCTCCTTCCACGGGTGCGGAGACGGAGCCGGAAGGCGTGGGAAAGGTTTCGTCCCGCTCGCCAGTCATTGGCGAAAAGAGGTGTCCGAGGCCCTGGCCGATGATGACGCCTGTGTACTAATTTCCCCGTTCTCTCCCGCAGGTATTTTTGGGTGTTGATGTTGTACTAATGGTTGTGCTTACTTTGCAGCATTAGGAATCGTCACGCCTGATAACGGGGGAGGAACAGCGCATCTTCTCTGGCGGTTCTTCAGGATCGGGTAGGAACCTCTGAGGTGGGGGCGGGCCTGGGTTTTCTTTGTAATTCACAGGGCTCCGGCGCACCACCCGTTACACCATGCTTTAAGCCAGAGATTTTTTGGGGTTTCTCTCTTAAGGGGTAGATACCACTTAGGCTTCCTAACAACTGGTACAATAGTCACTGCTTTTTAGGATTCAGTTTAAACTCCAGTGAAAGCAGCCCCTTCTAATTTAAATTGGAATACTTATGTGATGTCAGTGTTGTAAATGTTCAAATATGTTGCATTTCTGCCCTTAAACAAGGTTAATAAATTGATCAAAAGTGTCTCCACTTTCCAAAAAAAAAAAAAAAAAGCTGTTGGTCCTAGCTGCTGTTATTGAATACAGTCCATACCTCCGTTACAACTGTGTTCAGAGCTCGAAAGATTCCAAGCCAGATTCCAAGCCAGATCCCCTCCCCTCAGAATCCTACCACAGTGCAAGCATACGGAGGCCACTCCCCTTTCACAAAGGGGAAAAGCAGAAGGATCCTTATACTTCTTTAAAATTGTAAAAGCCCAGACTGTATCTATATAGAGCCCCCCACTTGCACATCTAGCATACATGACATACACAACCCACCCTTTCCTTCTCCCCATTGTAAAAACTGGTTTGGTTTGCCAGTAAAATGTGTCCTTTATTAACACATTGATTTCCAACAGTGGAGGAGCGACAGCAGTCTGTGATCAGACAAGATGTAAATACTGCAACGGTAACAAGTAACCCTAACGCTAACCCTAACCCTAATGAAAAGCAATATGAATCTATATGAATCTCTGTTTCCAAAAAGCAAGTGTGACACTAGTCATGTAGAGTATTTCAAGAATGAAATCCCTCTATAAGTTTAAATGTGGTACAAGGGTAACACAGACATATGTGTCAGTTAAAGTTCGTAAATGACAATTCACGGTTCATAAAGACAAAAGTTTGTAAGTGTCTGCTCACAGTTTAGTAGAGAAAAGCACTTTACAAGGTCCACATATGTTAAGGAATCCCAGTGGTGCTGGCCCCACTGTCTATTCTCACTCTGGTCCGCTGGTGGATGCTTTCTCGGTCTTTGCAGTTCAAATCTCGGTTTAAACCACAGTTTTTTGCTTTTCATCAACATATAGAAAAGAAGAGAATACCGGTCATTGCCAATAGTCTAAATTCCTTTCATTAGGTGCAAAAGAATAAAATAGAGATACTCACAAGAGTTCTGACATTAATTAGAAATGTCAACAAAAGCATGAAGATAGTAATATCCACAGACACACCGGCTCCATCAGTTCTCCGGTCAATGTAAACAAATCAGCAATAAAATCAGGTGCAATGTATGCGTTTCAGCTGATACACAGATTTTCTCAAGGCTAACTCTGTTACAATACTACTACTTCCCTTAGTTTGTTAATTGGCTGAATTTTATTATTGGTGGAATTGAAGTTAATCATTCTCTTATTGGATGGAGAATTAATTGTGTTGGTAAAAATAGGTAAATACATCAATTCTGTTTATAATATAATAAACTTTGTACATAAAATGAGCAATATATAAATAAGAAAGGAAGTCATTAAAGAATATACATATAAAAATATAAAAATATATATCCAATGTACACCAACAAAGGGGATAACAATTCTGAGTTTTATAGAGTATATCAGCTTGAAGGAGAACAGTATTTTATTTATTTCCCAGTTAATTGGATAAATAAAAAGGTTAATTAAGTATAATAATTATACCATAAAAAAACTTTAATATAATAATACAGAGATCATGAAACCTTCTCTGTAATTATAATACCTATATTGTATTGATGACTGAATAGAGAACATCAAAATTGACTGCTGTTTACACAGTTGCTATCCAGTAGGTAAATAGAAATATTAGCCCAGTTATATTATTTACCGAATAATCTCCTTTGTCACTTTGCTTCACCTTAAAGATATCTCTAATCCTCCCATCACATGTTGTTATAGCACACAGTGACACTGCTTGAATGGAAAATAAATAGCAATAAAAAAAATATTGTTTGTGTTCTTAGGAGTCTTGCCCAGAGATCTGCCAAAACTCGGCAAGCTGAATATTCTCACTACAGGGGATCCTTAAATCTGAATACAAGTGCACAGAACATAGAACCAGCTTATTGACTTAAGCTTTTTCAACACCTCAAATCAGTATAATATAAATCTTTTCAACGCTGCACTATTACATTTACTTTGAAGCAATGTTCAGGTAATTCTTGATAAATTAAGTGAATTAGATTATTTGTGATCTGCCAACACAAATCCTACTTTTTCTTAGGGGACAATATTTCCCTATATGGTGAATTTGTATATGTGTCATTTACAGATAATCAGTGACCATTTTATTTTATGCACATTTCTAGCATTTGGTAGTTTGGTCGAGTTCAATTACCCATATAACACAGGCTTTTCGGACATAGGAGTTGAATTATTCATTAGAGATTCTGGTTAAACACATACCAAATATGCTTTTAAATGCCTATTATTTCAGGCAACAATGTATGTAATCTTATAATCTGGTTGAAAATGTCATTAGATGATAGACTATACTTTGGCTATAAATGGATGTTTAAATGTGTTTTTAGCTCTTCATTATATCCCCATTGTCATCTTATCATGGCAGGATATATTCATACATTTATATTTTGCCCACGAATCTTATCATACAATGTACAGTACAAATCAAAATTCCTTATATCAAGCATTTTCCCCAATCTTAACAGTTAAGCTTGAATGTACTATACAAATCTCCTTCTTGGCTGACAGGAGTAAAACCTGGTATTCGCAGTAAACAGAAGTCTGCAGACTTTCTTTGATGTGAATATGGTCCATTGCAAGCAAATTCTAACATAACACTACATTTTGATCTGTCAACATTTTGACTATTAACATTTTATACAAGACCCTTGAAAACATCCTGTCACATAAAAACTCAGCCTTTTTTATTCTGTTTTAGTTAAAAAAAAATCCTCTCAAAATCATTTTTTTTAATATTCAGATATAAAAATATAATACATACAGTATTTCACAGTAGGGCTGGACAAATCTAGAGAGTAAATTATTTGAATAACCAGAAGGCTAGGGATTATGACTAGCAATTTATTTTGCATATACTGCCTATTTCATGTTAATTGCATGCTCAGAAACATTCTTTATCCTACGGTGTGTACAATTTTTGATTCAGCTAAAACATTATAATATCAGTAATCATAAAATGAAAAAGAAAGATAACGGAACACTGTGTACCACAGCTGAATACGCATAACAATCTTATGACTAATTATGATTTGTGATAAAAAAAAACAGAACAAAAAAAGAACTCCAGCCTGTGAGGGGGAATTATGCAAATTCCCCAAAATAAAACCAATAAAACCAATAAATACTAAAAACACAGCACCAAAAGACTTAAATGTGTAAAAACAATGTATGAACTCACCGAAGCAACCAAGTAGTACAGAACTAATCTTTAATAAAAATATCAAATAAACATAAATTAAAAGTACAAATAACTAGCAGCTGCCGTCATGAATTTACAGGAATCAGTATAATGAACCATAAAGTGCACTCAGCGCTGAGAGGATGTGGAGGATCAAACAGGTGGTTATTGGGAATGACCACTGAATATGTGCAAATAAAAATCCGTAGGAATCAGATAACAAAGGTCATTTATGGATCCTCAATCACGGTGGTTATCAATATATAGGAGCCCCCTATATAATGGAAGATAAATTCCATTATTGCTGCTATCTCTGCTGCTGTTCATCTCAACATTGGATTCTTTATTTGACCGCACTATTGCACTTTATACAGCTTATCACCGAGTGTGGAAAATATCTTATTGTGTGGAGCCAGTCAGCAACCTAACACCCGGAGGCTACTGTGTTATTCGCTGCTGTGCCAGATCCCGGCGACGGGGAGGTTATCACACCACTGTGCCTTGCCTGCTCACACCATCTTGTGGCCATCGCTGGTCACCGAGTGTGGACACCGGAATTCCCCCACGGTTATCATATCGTGTGAAGCCAGTTAGCAATATCTGGAGGCTGCTGTGTCATTCACTGCTGTTTCTGTGGCAAGCAGATTAACCTCTGCCTTTCACGCACCTGTTTAACATTTACCTATAAATTGATTGAGCAACTTCCATTCTGTTTTTATTCTGTTTGTGGGCATGTCTGGGAGCAACAGCTGTGAGGGGGAGCTGTTCCACAGCAGCCATTTTGGAGACTTTAAGGGGTGTCTCCTAGGTAAGTTGGCTCTCAATTTTTAAACCCCAGTATTTATCCCCCAGTGGTTTATTTGACACTCCAAGGGGCCAGGTCTTCTCGGTGGGTGTAGTCCTTAAAAAGGTCTCAGAGAAGTTTAGACTCATCCAGCATCTGTCATATCTGGCTGGCGCATCAGTTAACGACAACATTGACCCATCGGCTAGCTCAATGCATTATTTGTCTTTTGAATTTGCACTGGACATGGTTCGGCAATACGGTTCGGGTGCTCTCATGGCTAAGCTAAATGTTGAGTGGACTTTCCGGCTGCTCTCGTTACATTCTAAGTCCTTCCTGTATATGGGCTTCAGGTTGCCACAGAGGTATTTTATCAACCGTTGTTTGCCCATGGGATGTGCCCTCTTCCAGCTCTTTTAGCTCTTTTCTCCACTGGTACCATGCGATGGGTGCAAAGGTTATTTGGACCAGCGAATTTAAACTCAACACAGTGGCGGGACTCTGACAGCTTCTGCAAGATAAGATTGACAAGCTCAGGTCAGTTCTTGCCAACATACAGCTTCGGCAAAGAGTTCCCCTGAAGAAAGTGCAGTCGGTACTGGGTTTGCTGAATTTTGCCTGTCGGGTTATTCCCATGGGCAGAATTTTTTTTGCAGACGGCTCGAAAAGGCCACCGCGGGTGTTAAATTAGCGCACCATTTCTTCCATTTATTGGCGGACATTCGTGATGATATGACAGTTTGACAGTTTGGGTGACCTTCTTCAGTGATTTTAATGGGGAGTGCATTTGGCTCCCCCTGGTGGCGTCTAACCGTGAACTAGCACTTTTCACGGATGCTGCCAGTTCAAAAGGATTTGGGGCATACTTTCAAGGGGAATGGTGCACCTCCCCTTGGCCTCAGACTTGGGTGCAGACGGGGCTCATTGCAAACTTGTTGGTTCTGGAACTGTTCCCTATTGTCGTAGCAGTAGATCTCTGGACGGAAACACTGAGTATTGTTTTTAGGTGCGACAACTTGGGGGTAGTCCAGGCCCTCAACAAGCAGCGGGCATCGTCTCCCCCAGCTATAGACTGGTTAGATACAGACCTACGTTCCCTTTACGTTTCAACGCGTAGTGTTATTTGCGCTATCATAATTACTATGCACTCCCCTAGGCACTCCCCTCGGTTGTACGTACTTTTGCAGTTTTACGCTTTACAAACCCTACCTTAACTTTTTAAAGCGTAACTCCTGTCAGCCTTAATGGCTGCACGTACTTACATGTCTAAGCATGCCCATACTGTATGATTTAAAAGCCTCCCCCCACCTCCAAAGCGTAATTACGGGTGTCATTTGGCTGGCACGCCCCTTCGTTTGTAGTTATGCTCTTGATACTAGGATGGTACGTACAGTCAGAGTTACGTGGTGTAACATCTGCCACGCGCATGTGCAGTACCTACAAAATAGCGTTTTTACGTCTCCAGCTAGCGTAAATATGCTAGCGGACATAGCTCTGGATCTGGTCCTTAGTGTTTACAATGTATCATTAGGTTTAGAACCCCACATATCCCAGGAGTAGATAAATGCATAGCGGATGTGCTTTCCTGCTTTGACTCCCCAGGCGCTGCAGGCTCAGTTATACGGAGTGTCATGCCCTTGTCATATCTGGCAGATTGTTTGGCCATCTTAGAGGCTCTTGTGGACAGCTCCCTGGCTCCGGTCACGCTCTAATCTTACAAAAGGGCGTGGCATCAGTGGATGTCCTACAAGGCGGCGGAAGCCGGTCGAGGTAAGTCTGACAGGGTGGTATTTCTGCAATGGCTTTAAGCACAGTACCAGGCCGGGAGATTGTGAGCGTCCATGGCTTCTCTTCTTGCAGGCGTGTCTTATTTTTCTAGACTCTAGAGGCGCCCTGACATCACCAAGGGATTCTTTATTTTAAGGGTTTTGAAAGGTGGGGCGAGGCGCCAACCCCCTGTCCCTGACTCACGCTGCCCTATTGATATTCCCTTGCTACATCGCCTCATTAACATAGTTCTGCCTATTGCTTTCTTCTGGGCCTTCCATCTCTTAAAGCTTGTGGCTCAGAACAAGGGAGCAGTGAACTCTGGGTTTCTTCATGATAATGTATTTATTCAGAACCAGTCAGATTCCTGCTTGGTCCACATTTCAAAAACAGACCAATCGGGAAAGGGAAGGTGGGTCATCCTTCGCCCTCATTCAAATCTTTCTATATACCCATTGAAGTTAGTAAAAATGTACTTAGTTTGGGGGGCCTCCTGGCGAGCCCACCTGGTTGTCTCATCAAGACCTTTCCCCCCCTTACTAGGTAAAACATTTACAATGGTACTAAAAGGCTGCTTGCAAAGTTTGGACTTGGACATTTCACAATTTGGGACTAACTCCTTTATAATAGGGGATGCTACATCTGCAGCTAGTGATGGCCTTTCCCCGAGAGCCATTATGGCCGTTGGGGGATGTAAGTCGCAAGCATATAAAAAATATATTAGGATAGGTAAGGCTGTTAAGGATTAAAATGTTTAGATGTTGCTTAAGTAAGTGGGCTGTACTAGAGTCAAGGCAAGCTAGTTAATTCGCCTGCCTTCGGGGGGCGTTTCTCCTGCTTTTTCCCCCTTATTCTGGTGCCTGATGATGCTTGACCAGTGAGTATTAATTATAGGCCATTCATTTGTTTATTGGGTGCAGGAATTTGTAGCTAGGAAGGAGACATTGTGAAACCACCTAGGGTGGGACATCGACTGGCTAGGGGTTAGAGGAATGTGTTGGAACATATTTACGGCCCTGTTTAGCTCGGTGATCCATCTCTCTGGGGTTCCTGATTGTCTAATCATACATATAGGGGGCAATGATTTGGGGGATGTTAAATCATGTATTTTTTAACACATGGTTAAACGTGATTTGTTCAGGATTCACAGCGTATTCCCTGATTTGCCCATATGTTGCTCACATGTTATCCCTTGGAGATCATGGTGTGGCCCTGGGTCCATAAAATCAATTCCGGACAAAGCCTAGAAAAAAATGAAGAGGACCCTAACCAAATTTGTTTTTGACCTCGAGGGCAGGGTGGCTTTACTCCCCAAGATTTTGCACCTCGACCTTTATAAATCTGATGGGGTGCATCTATCTGAGAAAGGAATGGGATTATTTCTCAATAGCCTTTTGGGGGTGTGGACGGACCACGTCATATATTTTATGAATTGGTATATTTCATGTTAGTTACACAATGCATCACTGTATATTGGAAATCCTAAGGTTCAGGAACTCTATAATTTAAAAGCCCATGGACTTGGGGAAATGTCGTTATCTGTAAATTGTGTTTTATGTAACCTGTTATGTATAAATTGCGTTATGCGTAAATTGTGTTTAATATCCTGTCTGTAGGAAATATTTCCTGACTGTAATAATTGAATGATATATTTGAGACATGACGGCACCGTTTGGAGCTGGGAATGGGTGTTCCCCCCTCCCAGCATGTGTGCCAAAACCTGTATAAAAACTGAGCTGTGTCTGTATAAAAGAGGTATTCCAACTGAAGTATTCCATCTGAAGTCTGGACATATCAGTGGTTTATAACACTACTGGTCCTGAGGTCCTTATCAGGATCCACTAAAGAGCTAATAAACCATCTTATTTGCTTCAAGCTTCGCATCGACTGTATTCCTGTGACCTACAGATTAGCTGACATCTAATCCATTTCTCTGCTGATCCGAAGAGAGCCCAGTGTCCTGTCTGCTGTGCCAGCTACCCAGCAGCCCTGAACCGAAGCAAGTGGTTCAGGGGGACAACATCCAGACCAGGGGTGTGCAGCAGCCGTTCCAGTGGATACCCGGAAGAAAGCGGCTCTAGGTGCCGGTGGTAGGAGCCTATTGGTGGTATCAAAACCCCTCCTACAGTGCAGTGGGAGGAGCCAGTGACAATCGGTTACTGGCTGTAAGAAGGAACCCCTATACCCATGGTGTAGGAGCCATATCGGGATAGGTCGTATCCCGTAGCAACATTGCAGGACAATGGTCGGCAGCATTCAATTGGCGCATAGGAAAGGGCTTGATTTTAGACATGAAATGGCACACCCCTTGATGTATATCAGGTAGGCCTAAGCCCAGCGGCAGGTTCGGAATGCCAAACCCAGTGACAGGTGCCTGATCTGCCAGCGCGGTACCCCCTGCGATGTGCACTTCTGATGGAGGGTCTGTGACAGTATTATGCCATATTCTTTGATGCGCCGAGAGCAGTGGCTGTCTGTCATCACTCTGTGAGCACCCGTGTTTATCGCTGACTCCTCCACCTGCTAATTTGCCACCTTCCATATCTAAATTCTTTAGTCAATTTCTAATTCCAATTAATTGTTAAAAAATCCTTTGCCGGCGTATTTTTAACGCATTTTTTTTTTAAATTTACCGGCGTTATTTTTTTTTCTTATTCAATTCTTTTCTAGCGTTAAAAATACGCAGTTTTTTTAACGATAAAAATCCGCACCTATTAGAGGTGCGGATTTTTAACGCTGCCCTATGTTGTGCCCCAACAGGGCATGCTGATGCTTGTTGAACTACAAGCATCAGCATGCCCATGGATGGCAGGGCATTAGGCACCATGCCCTGCCATCCAGGGACCGCTGAGCAGCTGCTAGAGGAAAAAAAAAACTCTCTGTTAATGCTGCAAATCACTTCCTGCTAGCAGGAAGTGCCGGGCGCTAATGAGGCTCTTACCCAGAGCTTTACGCTACTGAGGCTATTACCCAGTGCCTGAAGTATCGTGAGAACGTGATTTCAGGCACTGGGTAATAGTCTCTCACTAGCGCCGGTCACCTCCTGCTAGCAGGAGGTGATTTGTGGTGTTAACAGAGAGATTTTTTTTCTCTGGTTATTTTTTTACCGCTGCCTGCTGTTTTAGCGCAGCGGTAAAAAAAAACTTTGCCAGCAATTGAATCGGGCCCTGTGTCTTTATTTCGTAGGAGGTGTGAGTGGTGTGCGCAGAATATCAGTCTTAGGTTGTTTAACAACCATTGCCTAACATGTTAATGCATAACTAAAACTGTCTGAAATGGATACAAGCAAAGCAATCATATATACAAATAAAAAAATTAGACATGCACTTTTTTAACATATTGTGTAAATTCTATTCCACATTATTTCCAATAATTTTCTTACATTGATTCATTCATTGAAATGCACTGATGAGATTTATGGACAGAACATTGATGAACTAGGACTTGTAATTTAACTACACCATGAATCCGGTCAGTGCTTTTGAATATTTTTTTTTATTAGCTAAAATTGTTAAAATATAGGAAAATATTACTAGAAGATGAAACTGTGGCGCCTATATTGTTTAGTTCTCATTCTGTGTCAGCAAAGAGTTTGTCTAGTATTAAAATATAGTAATTCCATACCACATGTCATGACCAGAAATATCCAAAACAGTTTTTGTTTTGTTAATAAACGGAGCACTAATCAAGGTTCTTGAAAGGTGCATGATTAATTTTTATATGTAATGTCTACATTTGAAACTATACACCTGTATGCAGAGGAAGGAAGAAAGGCAAAAAATAAAAAATCTTATGCCTGTGTTAGCATGCCGTGACGGCACACATATTTGTATAAGCCCAAGGGCTTGAATATGCATTACCAAGGGTTTTTGCTAGCACAGTTCTCAGAAATGACACAACCTTCCACACAAAGGATCTTATTAATACGCACAAGTCAGCTGTCATGTTTGTCAGTGGACCAATGCCAACTGATATGTTGCAACACGCTCCATCACTCACAATTTACCTTATGCATGGATGTATGTATACACAACCTACTCCTTGTTCCTCATTCATGAGAGTCCAAATGGCCGTCACTTTTAAAGCAGTCACATGTTAAACATATGCATTTAAAGTCATATTCTCAGGAATAGACATAGACACATTTCTAGAAAGTGGTTAGGCGGTTTTCCTAAAAGACTAGTACCTTTTACCAAGCACATGTGTAAATCAATATCCTAAAGCTTTCTTAATTGCATATTTTTCAACTTAGAATCATAAATATATTGTATAAACATACCCTTACTGTTCTATGCCCCATACCAACCCTCAGGCCTGGCGACAGGGGGGGGGCAAGGGGACAGCAGTGATGGGCCCTAAGGTGTAGAGGGACCCCTACAATACACTATTGAGTGTACCGAATATACCGGGACCCAAGATTTCTGTTGCTAGGTCTGCCAACCCTTACTGCACTTTTGGTTTCCAGACACCATACTTATAGTTCACATATGACTGGAAAGCCGACTTATTTACTAGATCTTCATTTTTGGAGAAATCACCTAAACTACACTATGTGATAGATTTACTAAACTGGAGAAAAGGTAAAATGAAGATATTGCCCACATTCTTGAGTATGTAATAGGAGAGTGAGAGCTTAAACATTAAGCTTCCTTTTCCATAGTTGAGTAAATCTAACCCTATGTACTCACAAAAAGGAATCATGACCAGATTCTGCAATTTAGGGTCCAACATCTGTTCAAACTTTCCCAATGGTCAGTAAAAACTCTTGCCAGCTATAGATATCCTTGTACACAATGTATGTGCTCACCTTTTTAATTCATGGCTGTATGTTACTTTTAAGGAATCCTCTGTAAATGTGATGTTTAGAAGGGTATTAGGTAGCACACATTCAGGCTCCAGGTTATTAATTATAGAAAGGAGATACAGATAGTTTTCAAAGGTAGGGGACAGATGGTTGTGCAACACGAAAAATGTGATAGAGGAGAAGTAAATTGATGGTATAAAAGACACTGGATCTATTCACATGCAGTTTTGCAAGATTTTGACTTTAAAAAAAACTATTTACAGTTTACCTCGAATATACATAAAGGCATTGTATATTCATGCAAATTGTTTTACACAGTGGATACTTAGAAAAATAAAAACATCTTTTGAAGCTGAATAATAAGTTATACACTAGATCATACAGAGCCTGCCAGAATGGTATTATGAACCCAAAGAACATTGTTATGTATTCAGTGCTGTATATTGTTACACACCACTTAAAGCTATGTGACGTGGTAGAACATTACATATTCAAGCAGAGCCATTTAAATTATTAGTTTGATTAACAATGATTTGCAGAATGTAATGTTCTTCAAGACAATTTGAACACTTTGTCCCATTCATTTATCACTTATTGTTCAACCTCCATTGTTGCAATATTAGTATTAGCCTGCAAATCATTACACCATGCAAAGTATGCCTTGAAGGTTCCCTATCACATAGTTTTTTTCATGAGCTGAAGCTGTTTCCAAGAAATAAACCCATAACTTAATTGTTTCCTTTTGCAGAGTAATTCCTTGGGACACATTTTTAGCTTCACAATGTTACAAGGACATTTTTGATAACAACTTCTGTTTTAGGGAGTCAACAACCAAGTTCCTCATAATTAAGATAATGATAAAATATGTGTGTGGGGGAATGGGGAGGGAATAATTGGATTTTATGTTATTAATGTTACATTGTCGTGTAAAGCTGCTGTGAAAATCATATAACATACAGGGGATAGTTAATTCATATACTTATAAAGTGTGACTATTTCCATTTGTTACAGTAGTTCAAAGGAACATAATACTAACCGAGGTGAAGCTTCAGTTCAAGGCTGTTTGGCAACAATGATCACCCTGATGCCATTTGGCATGTATACATTGAAATCAGACTACCTCTACCAGAAGCCTTTATTGCAAGCTACAATAAGTCGGAGTATGTAAATGATTGCTTCCTGAAAGGCTTTCATAGTCAACCTTCTTCCTTGCTATGTCCCTGACAGTATAAAAGAAAAAAATATATATATATAAGTGCTAAATTGATCTTACAAGCAGCCTTCCCATGTCTCTGACAGAGCCATTCAGAGCATATCATTAAGCTGACAATAAAATAACCTCTTGTCATACCGTAATCAGGAGATTACGGTATGACCTCTGTCAAAAAGTGGGATATCAGACTAACGCCAGCTTAACAATTCTGTCAAACATAGGGACATGCTCATTATTAACTTTCATTCACACAGAACTATAAATAAGTATGTTGCTCATAAGAAAAAGGCAAAGGTCAGTGATACAGAAGATCTCTCAGCAGTTTTCATTGCTTTTGGTGTTTGACCTAAGAGAACACCATGGGCCAGATTTACTAAGGTGACAATTTAAATCCGGTGATTTTTTCTATTTGCTAGGTGGCGATTTTCTGTGGCGATTTGCAGCGATTTAAACAGCGATTTAAATATGTAAAAAGTGGTTTCTTCTAAAATCGCCAGAGTTTGTGTTCAAATGAGATGCCCTGGCATCCATGGGCATGCTGGTGCTTGTAGTATAAATTATTAAAGGATCGGGGCAAAGTATATTATTTTTGTATGGATTGGGGATATGTTTCTTTTTTATTTATGGATCGGGCAAGTGTTTTATTTATTAATGTATCGGGCCATATCATTCATTTATTTATGATGTTGGGGCCATATTAATTAATTATTTATGATGTTCGGGGCATATTATGTGTTTATTTTAATCGGGGCTGATTATTTATTTATTTATTTATTTTGATCGGAGCAGATTCATTATTTACTTTTTGTGATCTGGGCCATGTACATGGTTTTTTTTTCTATATCGTGAACTGTTTATTGTAAGGTTGTCCATTATGGTTGCGGCAGCATGCACTTAACCCTTGGCATGCTACCACTTATGGAACTATAAGGCACAGCATGTCCTGCAATATATGGGATTAATAGCATACCGCGGCTGGGATTTTTATTATTACTAAGGCTTTGTAATGATTTTTTTTTTAAATGTGATGTGCAAGGCACATATTACAAAGGTAGTGTGCTGCATGTTCCCAATACAGGCCATTTTAGTAATAATATCAAACAGCATCAGCTGCTTCTAGCTTGTGATGCCTTTTTTTTATAGCCTCACTCAATTATAGCTAACCAATTGGCAGCGACTTTTGCAAAGTCGCCTGTGAGAAGCAACTCTGGCGATTTTGGCCCTATTTAACAGCGCTTTCAATACACTACCCTTTGTAAATCCAGCGATTCCTACTTTTCTACGACAATTTTGAAAAACCATAATCTCTGGCGATTTTGCCCTGGCTTTGCAATAGTAAATACAGCTATTTTAAAATGGCTGGTAAATACAATTAAACTCTGGCGATTTCGAAAAATCGCCTTTAGTAAATCTGGCCCTATGTCGGAATATGGGAACAGTACAGCTTGATAAAATCCAGTGCTGGGATAAAGTTTAATATTTTGCTGATAGTTATGACAATGTTATAAAGCACAAGTAAAATTGCATAAAAGTATTCACAATTCAAGTCGCATATATGAAATTTCCGCAAAGTTTGGAAATATATTAAAATGTCCCTTTAGGCTATCTAGGCGATATGATTACATTTCTGTGAATATCCCCTTATTTAGTTCTACACATAAATAGGTCAGTGCACATCTTACAGAAAAAGTTGTTCTGACATCCATGTATGATATGCTTTGTAATAAAAGGTGCTCTCAGAACACATTAGCAAGGTATTGGTTTCTTTTATCCCTGGTGTTCTAACCTTTCTCTTTATTCTTCCAGGTGTTTGTAACCTTTACACTGGCATCTGGATTTATAATGTGCCAAAAAAAAACCCCACAGAGAAATGTAACGTTGTTTATTATTCTTTATTAAGATGAAAAATGTAAATTTGAGCTGTTTGAGGAATTTCTACACAAAGGGCCTGATCCAGACCTATGCAAATAATATGCCCTTGTGCATAGCGTATTTATGCCTACGAAGCACTTCCCTAGGCACTCTCCTTGGTCATCCTTATTTATGGCGTCTTACGCCGACCAAACCCTACAATTACTTTTCTGAGCGTAACCGTCGGCGTCCGTAGGCTCCATGCGTAGTTACAATGCTTAGCACGCCCATACTGTATGATTTACATGCCTCACTCCGCCTCTGAAGCATAATTACGGGTGTCGTAAGGCTGGCACGCCCCTTCCTCCTTAGTTCCGCTGATGAGCCATGACTCGTAAGCACGATCACAGTTTCTGGTCATAACATCTGCCGCTCGCATGCGCAGAACATGGAAAACAGTGTTTTTATGACTACGCAGAGAGTAAAAACGCAAGGAGGCGTAGGTCTGGATCAAGCGCAAACTTCCTAAGGTTAAGTGTCAGTCAAATTGGTGTTAAGTCAAACCCACATATTCAAACTTTTCCACATTAACCCCAATAATCAGACTTAATTGGTAAAAAAAGGACTCATTATAACCCTTATAATAACCAATAATAGTAATTAAAACAACAAAGTTATACATAATGGGGAAGATCCAGAATTACGTTTGCCATACGTTTACTCGTGTAGCGTATTTTCGTGTGCGTACCTTCTATACACTCCCCTAGGCACACCCTTTGAATGTACGTGTTTTGTCAAGATACGCTTTTCAAACCCTACCTTAACTTTTGCCAACGTAACCGCAGTGATCCGCACACGTACGTATGGGCAACACGTATTTACGCAGCTAAAGACGCCCATACTGTACACTTTAAATACAAACCCCCGCCTACTTAACGTATTTCAGACGTATTTTGGATTTACGCAAAATTGGCACGCCCGCACGTAAGTATTTATGTGACACATACATGAATGACCCATACGTTCACAATTACGCTACGTTAGTGAGCGTATTTTCTATGGTGTGCATGCGCAGTATTTACCTAAAGGCGATTTTAAGTCTCCGCCACGTGTAAATTCGCTCACAAGCGTTGTTCTGGATCTGGCCCTATAATATTAAAATTATCTTTGTGGCAGAAGAAGCCTGTGCAGTCTAAATGAGATAAGACTTTCTTAAGTGATAACAACTAAGTAGGGGCCTACAATCAACCCCACTTCCACTGGTGCCCGACTCTCACCTCGGAGACAGATGACACATTCTCCCAGCAACCCACTGGACAAAGGCCCACCATTAAAATAAAACAGCGTGCTGTCGCTGTCTTCTTTTGTGACCAAACCAGCAACAAGTTTAAGGGAGAAAACTCCTTGGCTCACCACCACTGCGCCTTCCGAGATACACCTGTTATACTGCACTGCCTTCCTGCCACCTCTTACACAAGTCATCAAGTCCATCCAAGGTGAAGGAAGTGGGGTTGGGGAAATTCATGATGACAAAGAGGAGGGGTATATGCCTGAGGGGGCTTATAAGCATAACCTCTGTACCTCCCCTTAGGCTCATTAGGTTACAGAACATAAATCAGAATACATTTGAACATAAAAAAATTCTATAAACCCTACCTTTTCCTAACCTATTACCTCATTTACACTTAAGAAGAACCTGAATATCTGTGCGTAGTTTTAGGAACGTATAAACTGCCTATGAAAGAACACTAAATTATGCATGAGATCCAGATGTTTAGCACAAAGGAATATGTTAAGCATAGACTTCGATTCTCTTCTTAGTGAGATAAGTAAGAAGGGGTGTGGCAGTCCTCCGTAAGAAGGAAGTTAAGATGAGTAGGTGGGGGTAATTTTTGAATGGGGCATTAAGGGTGCTGTGTGCTAAGCATGCACGTACTTAAGCAACTTAAGCACAGACATATGCACGTAGAGTTAAGGTAGCCCTATGGACGTTTAAGTCAGCTAAAATCCAAAGGAACAATAGAAGTGTCATGGGTGTTGCCTTGCCACTTAAGTGTGTTTTTTTGTGAATCCGCACGTATTAATTTTAACCCTCGGTTGTCCTTTTTATCTCTGTACACCTTAAGGGGCTGATTCAGAGATGCGATTGCGAAAAAATCGCATATATACGCAACTAAGGTAAGATCTTAGCAGGTTACCTCCCACTGCATAAACAGTCACTCCCCTTGCAAACAGCGGCGGATCTTAAAGTTAGACCACCATTGACTAACCCTAACTCTGCGCTGTCATTTGAGATCTTAAGGGAAGTAGTAGAATTTATTTGCGATCCTAAGTGTCTGCCCGCGCCCACTTTCCCTCATCTCCCTGCCTCCCCCCGTCCATTTTCATCCAAATCCTTCAGATCTTAAACTTTCGCAGCACTTAAGATCTTAAGTGCTTGCGATCGATTCAAAGGTCCACTCTTAGCTAATTTACGCTCCTAACCTCTCCGTAGATGGCGTTGCACTATTACTACGCATGCGCAGTTATGCAAATCTTCTAAGATCCTAAATATACGCACCTAAGTAGCGATAAAATCGCATCTCTGAATCAGCCCCTAAAACTGCGCTGACTTCTATAATACATACATACATTGAGTGTGTATTTTTACAGGTTTAACCCACAGCCATAAGTTAGTTCCTTGTCCCAATAAACTAAATTTTTTTAATGTGGGTAGAGAATACCCGACACATTATAAAATCTTGTTATTTGCTCAAGACTGTTTATAAAACTGAGCCACAGACATAAAAAAAATTGTTTAAGGAAGCTTTAGTGAAAAAGAAATATTGTTCATAAAGATAAAGCAGGTTTACATGTTATATGTAGGGGTATCTCAGGTAAGCTGGATGATTCATATGTGTTTAATCAAGGTGGCAATGTAGCAGACAAGGTGAGTCATATGATTCATGCCTGTGGTACTAGGTATTAAGAGAGCATTTGACATTGGTCAATGAGTCATATAATGTCTTAGCACACCACATTGACTATTATGTGTTTTATGGTACAGGTTGTCTAACTGTTGCCTAGTTAATAACAACCACAGAAATAAAATTAAATAAATGGCATAAAATGCAATGGCATAAAATGCATTACACCCATGTGCAATGGGACTTAGGACATAATCCTCCTCTAAACTCTTGTCCTTTATAATCTTAGTTTTAGGTTTACAGATGATTCAGTTAGCCATAGAGTGTGTTGTAGAATGATAAATCGTGCAATGCAAGACTTTATTAAATGATTCAGTTAGCCGTCACATTACAGTATTATATGATAATCGTCACTATACTATGTTGTGTATACATTTGCAAAGTTCTCCTAATTCTTGATAAAATGGTCTGACAACCAGGGAAATCTTTTATTATGTCCACACTGCCCAATCCTAAGGCAGATCATTTGCCCACTGTGCTTTATAGGATTGGCACAGTGCTGGTCACATTGCCTCTGCAAACCAAACAATACTATAATTGGTCAGCAGCATTTCTGCAGAAGCATCATCTTGTTAGCTGCCCTACAAATTGGTCCAACATACATAAAATACTGTACATCAAATGTTGTGCTAATTAGTCGATTATCGGCTGTTCAACACTATAATTGTATGGTGTGTACCCTGCTTAATGTATAAGATAAGGCAGTATAACCAGACGGATGGGAACACTTGAGCCCATCTTTCTGTGTGCATTCCAGATCTGAGCATGAGCAGTGCTCATTTTTGCTGCAAATTTCGACTGAAAAAGCGCAGCCAAGGGCAACTATCAAGCAAGTTTTAGCCACAGTGGCATTAGCTCTTTTATGGCATAGAATTCTGATGCTCATGAGAAGAAAAACACAAAGTATTTCTTTCATGTAAACTGTAATTATTATATAGTAAAGATATATATAATTGTGGATGAACTCATTAGTTACATTGCCGTGTTGAAAATGGAATATCATAAAATCAGATAACTTCAAAGCAATTCTATTTGGGATAATGGTTATGGGGCATATGAATTATTATTAGGTGACTCTAGTGCTACATGAGGTCAGGATTGTTTAAATTCTCTGAGATACTGACACATGTGGGGCTGTAATGCCATATGATTTATCTGTCCTGTGATCTCCGGAAGAGCTTTGTGTATTCAGAAAGCTTTAACAGAAGGAAACATCTGTTTGTTTGTTGTGTCCAGAATACCCAGCGATTGTAACATTTGTATGAGAAGAGAGTGGTCAACAGTATCAAAAACAGCAGAAAGATCCAGTAGTATTAAAAGAGAGTAGTGTCCTTTAGATTTCGCAGTGATTAAGTCATTGACCACCTTAGTCAGTGCAGTCTGACTGAAGAGGATCTAGGAGATTGTGTGAGGAGAGGAAGCTAGAAAGACGAGTGTAGGCAAGTCTTTCAAGAAGCTTTGCAGGGCAAGGAAGTTGGTAAATAGGGCGATAATTTGAGGGAGAATTGAGGTCAGAGTTTTGTTTTTTTAGAATTGGGGTTATCAGTGCATGCTTGAATAAAGAGGGGAAGATACCAGTAGAGAGAGAGAGATTGCAGATTGTCGTTAGGATAGGAATAAGCACAGGAGATAGACATCGACTTACTTGTGAAGGTACAGGATCAAGATGACAGGTAGCAGAGTGGGAAGAGCAGAAAAGAGCAGATATTTCATCTTCATTTGTGGGTTGGAATGAGGACATGATGCCTGGGTGTGGATGAAAGGGACTGAGTAGTATGTTAGCTGATGATGAGGAGGAGGACGCCAATTCTAGTCTGATCTTGTCAATCTTGTCCTTAAAGTACAATGCAAGATCGTTTAAATAATAAACAAAAAATATATATTTACTTAATATGGTGGCGCCGGGACCCAGCATCCTCTGCTCTCCCCACACCTCCCTGCTCCCTTTTCACTGAATGTCAGGTGTGACATCATCACCTCTGACATTTTCAGAGAGGAGCCGCGCAGAGAGGAGCCAGAACAGAAGAAAAAAGGAACAGCAAAGGGAGAAGAAAGAGTAGAAAGAAGGTCAAGTAAAAGTAAGTAATGGAGGCACAAGCAGGGTGAGCATGAAGGGGGTACAAACAGAGTGAGCATGAAAGGGGAACAAACAGGGTGAGCATGAAGGGGTTACAAACAGGGTGAGCATGAAGGGGGCATAAGCATGGTGTGCATGAAGGGGGCACAAGCAGGGTGTGAATGAAGGGGGCAGAAGCAGAGTGTGCATAAAGGGGGCACAAGCAGGGTGTGCATGAAGGGGGCACAAGCAGGGTGTGCATGAAGGGGGGCACAAGAATGGTGATTATAAAAGGGGGGCACAAGTAGTGTCAGCAAGAATGAAGGCAAAGTAGTATGAACATGAAGGGAGTTCAGCAATGTGGTTATTAAGGGGGCACAATAATGTTATTCTGAATTATCATATCTATCTATATAAAAGCCATTCTGCTCCTCACAGTTATATGCATGCGCAGTAGTGTCCACATGTTGCGCTTGCCCAACAGTAAGGAGCAGAATACACTTTTAAAGAAATAAAAGACAAAAAACAGGACCTGCCACCGCCCTCTCCTCCTGCATGTATTCAGGAAGTTTCTGCCATTTCTAAGGACCCGCTGCCTCCATCTTGAATGTGGCAGGAGCTTCCTGAATTCAGAGGTAAGGTGCAGAATGTGTAGAGAGCAGCATCAGGTAACTCCTCCGCTACCAGAAATAGAAGATAAATGTCCCACACCAGTAATGGCAAATATAATATTTTATGGAAAAAAAAGGCTCTAAAGGATATCCTAAATTAGAGGAATCCTAAAGCTGGTGCAACCTATTGGTAGTTACAAAGAGTAAAAATTAACCAGGGAAAACCTTGCACAGATATCCCTGACAAGACCAATAATAACGGTGTACTCCATGCCAAAAATCTTTCAATCTTTATTATAATTACATATGTATCAAGATTGCAACAAAGTTAAAAGAGAATGTTAGACAACATGTATCACAAAGTACAAATACATATTAAAAACAGAACAAGAAACACGGACTCCACCATTCCAGTCACATAATAGAGATTACATATCAAAGAGTATAAATGGCCAAATCTGTCACTGCGCTAAAAAAAATGAGAACAAAGAAAATAAACAAAAAATACCACCTCATGATAGGGCTGCCATCAGGGGGGGGACAGCCAGGCCTAGTGTCCCGGGCCTGGCCAGAGAGGGGACCCGGGATAGCCCCTGGCCTACTTTCTGTCCTGCCCAGAACACTGGTAGAAAAATTGCTGCATTACAGATCCGAAGGTCCGCCGCGGCTCCCACAACCTCTCTGTGGGCTATAGAGTTTAGTTGCTGGACCGGCAGTCAGCGCTCCTCCCACTCTGTATAAGACGGCAATACCACTGCCTGCATGTGTGTGAGCACTGATTGTATACACATGCAAGATACCTGTATCATCAGCCATTTTCTCCTTCATCTCCTGTATATAAATAGCAGATGATACAGGAATCCTGCATGTGTGTACAATCAGTGCTCACACACCAATACCAATGCAGGCATTGGTATTGCTCACTTCTACTCATAGATAAGACAGAGGGGGAGGAGCGCTGACTGCTGGCCCAGCAACTTAACTCCACAGCCCACGGAGAGGTTGTTGTCTGCTTCTGCTCCCTTGACACCTTCTTTCAGTTGTTCAGTGAGTCAAGAGACAGGGGGAGGGAAGACAAAAGAAAGTAAATAAATGAGAGAAGGCATTAAGGAACGATGGGGGGGTCAAGAGAACAGTGGGATGGGCTAAACAGTACAGGAGGAGAGGTATTATATACAGAGAACAGTGGGGGAGGGGCTAAAGAGAACAGTAAGATGAGATGTATAAAGAGAATATTGGGGAAAGAGGGGTATAGATAACGTGACCATTTTTTTTCCCCCTCAAAACGGGACATCTACTAATTTTTCCGGGGGCCCACCAATAAGTCAATGGGTGTCGTCAAAAAGTCATGGCCGGAGGATGGCTGTATCAATGAAACAAATAAAATTATCTGCGTATAATCTGTTACACCCACAGACTGTTTCAACAATACACATTGCATCCTAGTTATCATCATATAATACACATTTCAACCTAGTTTTTGCTATACAATACACATACAAATACACAAAACAATTTACTGGATTACATTCAATTAAAGCAAATTTCTGAAAGTAAAACTACATGAGGAATTAACTAATAAAATATAGAAATCTACACATATTAAATATACCTCCATCCAGCCTTTCTTGCCCTCTTGTGCGTCTCTAAAGCCATCCAATCTCCCCCCCATGTGTGTCTCTAGAGCAGGGGTCAGGGAACTTTTTTTATCTTTTACCCCAAAATATATTTAGATTCACCAACGTTACCCCTTTGAATTGAAATGAAGGAAATCCTTTATTATTAATTATTTTAATTCAACTTCAAAACTTCAGATTTTGGAAAAATAATGTTGCTTGATTTTTAATACAAGAGCATCATCATACCCTTCATCATACACTGTGCCACCTTTACCATACACTGCCCCTTCATCACATACTGTGTCCCTTAATCACATCCTGTCTCTCTTCATCTGCTGCCCCTTCATCACATACTGTCCCCCTTCATCTCACACAATGTCCTCCTTCATCTGCTGCCCCTCTATCACATCCTGTCTCTCTTTATTTGCTG
>WWET01002571.1:224680-238215 GCA_011038615.1 Limnodynastes dumerilii
CCGTGTCGCCGTTCACTCTCCCAAACACTCCCCCTGTGCGGCCGTTCCCTCGCTTACGCCGGCTGAAGGCTACCCTACCTTCAGCCGGCCTAAGCAAGGGAAAATAGGAGCGTTTGGACACTAACCCCTCCCTCCCTCATTAAACTAACTCCCCCCGCCCACCTACACTAACCTGAACGTAGTAACACTGGGGGACGCCCCCTCCAGTGTTACTACGGTGCTGCTATCATTGATCGGGCGTTGTCATAGCTACGCCAGGCAACATCTTCCCGACGCATGCGCAGATCGACTTTTAAGCCGATCTTACGCTGCTGGCTGGCGTCTTAACGCGTAGTTTTGGATTAGGCCCATTAACTCAAAAAGAGGGGGTGGCTTCGTCGGTGTCAGGAAAAGGGGCGTGCCTTCACAGGCATGCTGGTCAGAAAGACGTAGAAGAGAAATCCCACCCCAGGGCAAGCCCCATATAAAGTGAGAAAGTTTCCCCAAAATATTTACATGAAGTGACAGTGTGAGGGGTCCATGTATCCATCAGTGTCACACACAAAAAATGTTCCCCTAGTCATGCAAATAGTTACATATGTGTTTTGTTTCTTTTTGCCTCCACTTTTCTTTGTTAATGGCTCCTAGTACTTGTATGAGTGGCAGGTGGTACAGTGTGCACAGATACTATGTGGGCTAACTATAGTACTTCCGAACACTGGACCAACAATGTTGATTAAGATATATTTATAATTTATGTAAGCAGACACTATTCTGCCAGTTATACAATTGCTAAGAGCCATTGGGGTAGATCCAGAACTACGTCCGTCTTCCATAGATGGACGTAATTCAATGAACAATAGCTACTGCGCATGCGTTGTAGCTATTGTACGTAATCTGCATATCGCTTTGATACGTAGATTGCGTATATGCGGTCTAAAAGAAATGATACACAGATTACGTACAATAGCTACTACGCATGCGCAGTAGCTATTGTATAATATCAGTATAATATCTGTGTTATACTTATAAGAAAAAAAGTATATTACATGTATTATGTAATTATCATCTTTAAAAGTGAAATAGAAATATACATTTCTTTTTCACTTCACAGAGTTCAATTCTCTAGTGAAATTCAGTAATTGATTGGCAATATTTCTTGCTCATGGTATTTGATATATTTTGTATTTTATTAATAAACTTTATTTTTTATTTAGCATTCTCTGAAGAAGCATGTCCTTCAGACTCACAAAAGTTGCCATGGAAACAAACTTTAAAAAGCTGGCTATTGATGGCATAGAAAACCCCTTGCAGTCACAAAGAAAATGGTGTTCTTCCTTTTCACACTAACATCTAGATAAGACTCCCTTCACCAATTGTAGCAAAGAATGATGGTTTAAATTGTTATTGTAGTATGTATGGAAACATGCACTTTCTAATTTAATCTATATATAGTGGAGGCCAAAGAAGATGTCTGGAAATATATAAAAACACGAGGCTTTAGGGAGAGTGCTTCTATACCAGACAAAGAAAACATAATGATGTCAAAACTCTCTACTGATAGTAATAAGTGATTATAAACATTAATACACTGATTAACAGCACTGTTCAGTAAAATGAATTTATAGAACTGAACTGCAAGATGTACGTAGATACATCAGTCAGTCAAGATGATAGGATTCAATTCCAGGATTATTTAAAAAATGTTTATTTAATAACCAATGATAAAGCACCTACAACATTATTTTAATAAGAGCATTAAAAATAGATTTAGTTATCTAGCACCAAAAGTTTCTTAAAATCTCATATATGTGACAGTCTCGGTAGCAATGCTGAAGAAAGAGACACTGGGAGTTGATCCAGAACTTTGCGCATTGGGAGTGAGTTCAGAAAGATGGACACAAAGCTATCCATCCTCTTTTGTGTGCTTCTGTGTTCTATGTACTAGTTCCACTATATCTGAATAAAAAAGTGGGTGGTGTAGTGTTGTTACTAGGGCAGTAGCAGGCCTGATTTCTTGTGCTTCAACCTAAAATGTTACACCAGCAAAATGAAAAACTGAGCACTGTATAAGTGCACGGTTGCATAAAAGACCGACTGGGCCTCATTTTACAATAGTCTGGTATGGGGATGTTTCTGGAAGTATGTAAATAAGGGCAGGTTTATGGTTGGTTAGTTTAAATGGGGTGTGTTGGGAGGGGTCATGTGACAAAGTCTTTATAAGATTTGGTGATTGTGGGTTGTCATCCATTTTGGAATTTGTTACCCTCCCTTCCTTTGTTGTAGGATGCATATTAATGTGTATTTTTCCTTCTACAGTCGGGGCATAGGTTTGTCACCATTGTGTCACCGTGTTTTATTACTGTTGGCGTATTTAATAAAAGATTGGGGGAAATGTATGGTTCAGAGGCGCACCCTTCGAAGAATATTAGGCCGTCTGTCGGTTTGCCTCCTCAGTTTTATACATGAGAGGTGCACATGGAGAGGTAGAGCTGGGGGTATTGGGTGGAGGTGGGGGCACCATTTATTTTGATAACCAATTGTTATCATGTTAAGTTCCAGTTGTGACACACACCTGCTACTTGCCACTGTGCTCGACCCTAAATTTTGTAGTCTTTACAAATACATTACATTCATTTAATTCATTATATTAATAAACTTATGTCCCCTTTTTAAAAATCCAATAAAGTGGTCAGTGTCATTTTTTATTAGGATTAGTGTGTGAGTGTGACTGTTGTTGAATGGGGTATCAGTCATTGATCGTTTAAGGATAGTATAAGGTGTATCTGCAGTTCTACATCACATTCAACATTCCATGTTACAGAAAACCATAGAAATTGACAGATAAGAACTACATGGCTCATGCCAGTGTTTGTTATTTTTTACTGGCGATTTGGAAATCAGATTTACTAAAGGGAAATCGATCATTAAATCGCCAGAGATGGTTGATTTTCATAATCGCCATAGTTTAATTTTTTCTGGCGATTTTTCCCATTCTAAACATACAAATCTCCGATTTACTAAGGTGCAAGTTTCAAACTCGCTGTAGAATGGGTTTAAAATCACTAGAGAAAATAGAGATGGATGTGAGTGTCGATTTCCTCGAAATCGCACTCACTTTGTTTAAAAAACCTACCTTAAAAAGGAAAAAAAAAATCCCCTTAAGAATAGTAAAAATCTCTTCCGAGGCATGCTAATAATCCTTAACATTCTCCGGCATATAGTACTATAAGACAAATCATGCCCATGTATTGCAGGGCATGCTGTAACTTTTAGTACCATATAGGCAGCATGTCAAGGGTTATTGGCATGCCGCCGAATTAATTATGTACTCTGTGCCTTAAAAATTAACAAACATGTCCCCATCACTTAAAAAAAAATAGTTAATCTTGGCCCCGTAGTGCAGTAAAAATTCTTAATTTTGACTCCGTAGTGCAGGATAAATAGCTAATTGTGGCCCCATAGTGCAGGATAAATAGTTAATTGTGGCCCTGTAGTGCAGCATAAATAGTTCATTGTGACCCCGTAGTGCAGGATAATTAGATAATGGTGACCCTATAGTGCAGGATAAATAATTAATTGTGGCCCTGTAGTGCAGTATAAATTGTTAATGTTGGCCCCGTTTTGCAGTATAAATTGATAATGGTGGCTCCTTAGTACTAACTGAATAATTAATGCTGGCCCCCTCGTACCAAAAAAATAATAAAAGCTGTTCCCAAAGTACACTATAAACAATCAATTCTGGTCCCGTTACAAATAATCAATAGTTAATGCTGTCCCCCATAGTACATAATAAATACTTTATGATGTCTCCCACGGTTTTAAACAAAATAAAAATGTTCCCAGTGCCTCTAATATGTGAATGTATTCTTACCATTAATTAAACATTCTTTCAACTTTTACCCCTTAAAAGACATTGTAAAAAAGAAAATAAATATTCATATACTCACTGTTGAGCTGTCTTGATTGTAGGCAGGCGTCTTTGGCACTCCGGAGCTGGATGTTCTGCTGTCTGATCCTCGTGGGCGACTCCTTCCTGTCCTGGGTCTCTCCGGCTAATGACATTACAGGGCTCCCATTTATAGCCTTTGACGGGAGTCCTTGTTTACTCCTCTGCACAGCATTCTGTCTGGTCAATCTAGTACTTACTCACTAAACCTGTACTCACCTAGTTTGTTCCTCTGCATGCCAGCTTGCTCGGTGAATCTAGTGCATACTCACCAAACCTGTACTTAATTTGTTTGTACCCCCACACGATTCCATGCCTCAGTGGGCCAATCTCGTAACATTATTAATTACAAAATTATGTACCCTTTTATATCGCAGCTAATGTGTCTGTGTATTTATTTCATGAGGAGTGACTGTCTGGATGGTGTAGGGTGAGCTCTCTGTTGTTTACTGTTTATATCGACAAACCATATACTGTATAATTTTATGGAGTTTGCATTGAAGTCTGAAGCTTAATGGCTATCTCATGTAAAACTTCACTTTCAGCTCACCATGCAGGAAGGCTGTTTTGATATAAATATCTTTCGCTATACATTTTTGCAGTCCTGATAATAACGTGTATGTATTGTGGCAAATTTGTCATAACCAGATTCTTTTTTTTTATATTCTTTGGCCATTTGACCATTCTACTTTTTCCACCTGTGTTATAATTACATTTCTCCCTGCTGGTGCTTTTGCCTATCTTTGAAACATTAAACATAGTTTTTAAGTATGTGGATGCGCATTTATTTTAGCTAGATATACTAGAAACATTTGCTTCATTCTCCTTAGTCTCTGTTATTGGTAATTATGAGATACTTCATCAAGTAATTATTAACTTCACTGTGGCATGACATACCACTATCAGCATGATAGTATAAATTATAGGAATTAAAATGTTTTTATTTATTAGTTGATCATCTCTTTTAACTGAAAGGAAAACGCACATGAAAAATCCAAAATATCGATTCAGAGAAAATAAAGAACACGATTATCCACTCCCCCTGTGTCGTGAGTGCTACATAAGGATGTACGTCGCAGGTACATGCGGATTTTATTAGCTGTGAATCGGCCGTGTGTTAACTTAAGATTAGTTATGATTCAAAGACACAGTACGTAACTAAACGCACTAATTAGGTGCACCTTGAGAAAGGCTAGTTATCTAGCTGAAACGCGTTGGTAAAAGGCATCTCCGGTGACAACCATATCCAGCTGCAGGACTCCGTTACGGTCATTGATACAGTAAGGCTACGGGCCCCTCATAAGAACTTTGTGCCGACTGTAATAGTGTGACTGGTATGCGGACGAGTGTAATCTGGTTTGGTGTTAGTCTCACGGAGCTCTGCCGGGCAAGGGGTTTAACAGTACGGTTTTATTGTAAATTTTGAATGAAGATGTATTATTAAAATTACTTGTACCCTCGGAGAAACAACACTGTAAGCTTAATAATTCAGAGCAGTGCTCTTGATTTTTATTACAGGTTGCACTATGATAGTTGTTCTCTTTTTTATGTACACCAAATGGAGTCAGCTTAAAGCGGATAGCAGAGGCTGAAGAATACAGAAAGACACCGTTTGACATATACAGTACAAGAGGAGAATCTTGTGAGTAATACTAACTCCCCTTATATGGATGTGAATTTATAAAAAAAATTTGAAGTAATAATAGTGAAGAACTCAGAGACTGGAACAGTGACATTGTGGACTATACATTGGACAACATTTTATCTGAAGACTGTCATTTATTTATCTAGCGCCAGTAGAAGGGAGTTTTTTCATAGTATAACATAGGCTGACTGCATAAAGGCCGCATATACGCAATCTACGTAAGGAAGAGATACGTAGATAATGGAAAAAAATTTCTACGCATGTGCAGTAGTAAAAAACGCTAAACTCCAGACGTATATGTTATACGTCCGGTAGTCTGCACACGGTCCAGTATTTTGAAATGATCAACTTACGAGTGGTCGAGGGATACCTTAACCTTTCCCGTGCGTATGTTACTTTATGCAAGGCACTCCTGCCTGTGATCAGTCCTAACTCTGTTGGAACACCCATATTGTACATTAGTAGCTCGTGTGCTGCTCTTTTGCATTAAGAGTCTTGCCCCTCTAGCCATGCATGCGGGACTCATTCTCTGCCGATGCCTGTATCCTAAGTCAGATGTCAGTGTTTGTGAATCAGTCGGCCATGATTTCCGTGCGTACATTTGGTTCTGTGCATGCGCAGTTTAACTGATTGTAAAAATACGCAAAGAGATTCTGCACTTACTTAAGTGTGAGCACAGTCCAGCCCTGATCCTCACAATAAAGGTTGTAAGGAAACTTACACAAGTCTCTTGCGTAAGTCCCCTTGACATTTAACATTGGAGCATGCCTGCGCCAGATGTTATGTGTTGTAATTTCTTCTGTACAGAACAAAGTAAATGGAGCTGGCACTTAATATCCACATGCCTAAACCACTCAATACAGACGGGGATAGGCAGGCTAATTATCGTATTTTTCCCATGTATAAGACATACCTTTTTTGGAAAAAATATGGTATCCAAAAACAGGGTGCGTCTTATACAGTGGGGTTACCATTTAATGTAAGGCACTGGTCTGGAGTCAGACTGCGGCTGGATGCTAAAATGAAGTCTAGGCTCCAGCTCCCTCCCCTCCAAAGTTTTCTTACCTTTAAGGATCATCCACTGCGTGGGACTGCAGCCAGAATATGAAGTCCCGTGGTGGCCGAGACTGGGATATAAAGTCCCGCGGTTATAGCCTGTGACCGCAGGACTTCATTTCCCAGTCTCAGCAACCGCAGGACGTCATATTCTGGCCGCAGTCCCGTTCGGTGGATGATCCTGAAAGGTAAGAAAACCTGAAAGGGGAGAGGGAGGCTTTTCCCCATGTACATAATGCACTTTTAATTTTAGGACCACAAAATTAAGGTGCATCTTATACAGGGGTGCGTCTTGTACATGGGGAAATACGGTAAGTACCAGGGGAGGAGAGCAGCAGTTCCGCACAGATCATGTAAGTGTCCAGAATGCCAAGGGCATGCACTCCCCTCTTCCGTGCTTACTTACAGAGCTCTGTGCGTACATAAGTCACACAGAGATCTGAATCTGCTCCATGTAGTCTGTGGCCTGTTCCCTGTACAAAATGCTAAATATTACATAATAAAATGGTAATGTATACACATTGGTGCTTCTTTTCTTATTCTGAACAGCCAAAACATCCTAGACCTGATTGTGTTACCACCACCTCAGTCCAAAGTCATTGCCATCAACAAAGCCCCTCAGATTAGGCTTCAAAGACTTTGAAATAATAAAATAAAGTATTTTATGGAATAATATGTAACACATTTAGTATCAACACTGCTAATATTATTGTTTAGATATTCACCCAATAACGCTCAAAGCTATAGCAGGACTGGAATTAACATGGATTTACTTTAAAGGACAGCTGAAATGCTCCAACATTGCATGATGAAGGATTTCTGTACAGCACTGTCAAACATACATTGCCTTACATTAAACATTAATAGAAGTAATATATCAAATGTCTGTCATTTCTCTGGAAAAAGATTTAAATCATGACATGAACAGAGAAAGTTATAACTGAACTTGAAAGAAAGAGGCCTACATCGAAATATATGGGGAAATGTTAGAATATTAAAGATCAGTAAATTTTTAGTATTACAATACCATCTAGTAATAAAATGTACAGTACTTGAAATCCTCAAATTCCTCACTTCCATCCCTTATACTACTTAGTTTTCACTTCCTCAATCCATTTTGCATGTCTTCAGCCTCATCATCAACTAGCGCCATATCTAGAGGTCTAGGTTCCCTATGTAAACTAATATAACTTGTGCCCTGCTGCACATGATGCAGGCCTTCCAACATGACCCATTCCATTAGGTACACAATACTCCGCTTCTGAGCTTTTCCAACTGTCACTCACCTGGATGTAATAAAATAACTCATGTTTGAAAAACATGTTTCATTTCAACAAAGGTGGTTACCATAGTAACTGACAGTTGAACAATATGGAGCAGAGTTTGTTGTACAGGGGATGGAACTACCATTGGTGCAACAGGTGTGGTGGCCATGCTGATACAATGGCCCACAGCCGTCATCACCGCACCGCCAAAGCTCCCCTCTGGGTTACCTGGGATATCATCAGGGCCAAAGCATATTTTTTGCACCTCGGCCCACAACTCTTTAGTGCCGGTCATGTTGGAGGGTTTGCATGATGTCACATGCTGGAGATTGCCTGTCCTGGGTCTATTCTGGACCAGACCAGGACTGGTCATCTCTGCATTGGTATTTCTGCTGTGACTTTCACCTCTCTCTATTGAGAGATGCCCACCTTCTCTCCAGACACTTTGGCTTAAAGGGTAGCACCAGCCCTGTCATTATAAGTTCTCTCACAGAACCAAACCTACACTTTCAAAGCAAAAGAAAGCAAAAGGAATAACAATGTAACACCCTACTATAACTTCTTAAAATAATGTCATTTAAAATGAGACAGTGGCCCCAATCCAGATCTGAGAGTAGGTCAGCTGGTGCAACGTTTCTCTACATGATTTGCTACTGCGCATGCTCAAAACTGAAGCTTACATTCTGATTTGCGTATTAAGGGAGGGAAGAGCTGGAGGGACATAGTTAATGTAGTCTCCCGAAATTTGGGCAATTCTCTCTGTATCCTGGGACAGTCTGCAAATCTCTGCAAGGGACTTGAGGCTTGTGGTTTCCTGCCCCCCTGCCTGGCAACACTAGTTTACTAGTTTATTAGTTTACTAGTGTTGCTAGGGACAGAAAAGCATTTGATTAAGCAAATTGCATCATCTAGCCCCATTCCTATCCCTATGAAAGCCCGAAAGGGATAATGGATAGTCAAGGGGCAGGGCTTAATGACACAATTTGCATAAATTGCGCCATTAAGCCATGCCCCTGCCTGCATCTATAGAGCTTTTATAAGTTGGCAACCCTGGGCTACCATTTGCACTCAAACCTGTATCGAGGCCAGTGTCATTAAGAATAACTGGTGAATGTGCAGAATGTGAATGTCCAAAAAATTGGCATGAAATCACTGCCTCAAACCCCAATGTGGGAAATTTGCCTGCTCTCCCAGAATACCAAGAGCAATTGCCATCTTTTGGGAATGTCCACACATGAACACATGAATAAAAATATATGGGACAGTTTTACCATGCTGCAGGAATGGAATAGTTGAGATGTTGCACATAGCAACCAATCAGATTCTAGCTGACATTTTCTATTGTGTTGTATTGTGTACTTGGGAAAGTAAGAGCTAGAATCTGATTGGTATCCCACAACTTGGTAAATATGGGCTTTGAATTTTAAGACCAAAGTATACTATCAAACACATATTGTTAACAGAAGCATGAGATCTTTGATTACTTCAGGGCTGCTAACAGTGCTGTAACATGTTTTTGCCGCCTATAGGACATATTCCATGCAAGGAAGAAATGATTATAACAATTGCAAAATACAACCCAAAAAGGTGGAATAAGACTAGTATAATGTTTTTTTTCTGGTGTTTTCCATAGGGCCTGTACTTTGCCGCATGATAACCGCACAGATACAGATTTAAGGAGTTTTCCCTGGAGGTTGCAAAATAACAAATAAGCAAAGTTCAAAGAAATAAAATAAGCAAAGGTCAGACAGTAGTGAAGACTAGTCAATAATAGATAAATCATGACAGGCAGGTAATAAGCAATTACAGGGAGTGTTCAGGTTCTATGAAGCAGCAAGCAAACACTTATGCTGTTTTGCAAAAGAAAATTCTCTTTAGTAACAAAACAACAAATAATTACATACAGCTATATCTCTACTAATCTGATTTGTAAAACTACACCCTAAAATATTAATTTAGAACTTTTTAATTTAGCAAACCAAAATATATATGTTAATATGAATTTTGCAGCACTTATTGCTAATGAATATAACTCAGATGATGAAGATCAGTTTGAATTTTGACAGTAAGATTTAATAGATCATACTCTAAAGAGAATCATTTATATAATCTGTGCCATACTGTTTAACATGAATACTACTACTACTACTACTACTACTACTACTACTACTACTACTACTACTACTAATAATAAATAACTGCATATATGCTTTTATACTGGACAAGAGGGGGGTAGTGGAATGTGGAAGATGGATGCAGCTCTCGTGCAAGTGGGAGGGTGATGAAAGAAAATAATACAAGGTAATACAAAGCACCCTCTATACTTTCCTCATGTTATGTGAGTTTGCTGGTGGAATTCCTTGCAAGTGATTGAAACGTGATTTCCCACGCTGGCCAAGGGTATAAATATGCCCCAATGACAGTAGAAAGTAGCAGGGCATAAGTTGCGATGTGACCACATGTTTTTTTTGTTTTGCCAAGACCCACCTTGGATTAAACTTAGAGGACTGGAAGCCAGTATAGCAGATAAATGGCTCTCTTTTTTTTTTACTGTACATTTTTTTATTTTTACATTACAAAGGCTAGCCCTACAGTTTATTATTTTGACTATGGGGGCATTGACATGGCAGAGTGGGTCCTGGCTGGCAGGGTATGTTGGCACTTGTGGTTCTCCTCTATGTCTGCCCTTAAACATGCTTGGGATAAATATAAGGGTATCCTAAATTGTAAACCAAGCTGAGGGTAAATAGGGTCTAGGGTCAGTATAATTTTGAACAAAGTAGATGGCCATGTGGCTCTTATCTGCCGTCACTTTCTATGTTTCTATGTTTATAATGTACAGCCACCATGTCTGCCCCTTGTAATGTCCAACCTCCATGTCTGCCCCTTATGTCCAGCCTCCATGTCTGCTCCTTATGTCCAGCCTCCATTATCTGCCCCTTATGTCCAGCCTCCATGTCTGCCCCTTATGTCCAGCCTCTTTTCTTACTTACCTTTGATGATTTCTCCCTTCCTCCATGGTGCTCCCTCTCTCTGATGCTCCCTGGTCTGATCTGCGGTCATGTGGCGCAGTACAGGTAATACAGGGCTTCTACGGGAGCCCTGTAAACCCAAATCTGTTTCTAGAATGGCAGTGACTCCATAGAAGCCCTGTTTTATCTGTATTGTGCTGGAGAAAGCCCTGCCCCTGCTGCATACACAGCGTGGCACGGGCTTTTTTTAAAAAAAACTTTGTTCCGAGAGGCTGATCCCTTGGGACAAGTTGTGAGGCAGACGGGACAGTCCCCCAAAAGTGAGACTTTCCACTGTAATTGAGACACTGGGAAGGTATGAAAGACCTTTAATTTATTTGTACTAGATATAGTCATTGCAATGTTATGTCAAGCCACAGTCAAGTAGAGTGGATGTTTCGTATAATGTGACTTCTGAACACGTTCAATTAAACATATGTATAGTTAAAATGACAGACAATGTCAGACAAATCATCTAATACTAATAAAATAGATTTCTATAGTTTTCCAACACACATGTGGTTCAGTGTAATTGTACCCTCCACAATGCACTCATAACCAAAAGAGTAACAGCCCTGTGTTGATTAGTATGAGGCTGGATACCATTACTCTATAAATCCCATGGTTATGCTGGGGCAGTTTGAAGAATAGCATCACAGGCAGACACAATGGAAATGCATTTATTATAAGCTTGTATGGTATGGATAAAAGTCAATGTTTTGGGAACCACAAAAAATTCTATAGCTGATTTCCAGGAGGTTGGAAAGAGTTCAAAAGCATTGGTGATGGAATTAAATTCCACAACTCCTTTCCAGATTACATGCTTTTTCTTTAGGGTAGTGATCCACAAGTGTAAGAAGACATTCCAAAGTGCAAATGACTTCTTTAATAATTGGAAGTTGTTATAAGTGAAGGTTAAAATTAACACTGTATTTAGATGGTTAACCTTTTTTCATGGAAGACCCTTAGTTACCAAACCATGAGCTGTATGCTTCAATCCACTACTCACTAATCTATATCAAATTTAAAACTTTTCTTTTAAGTATGGACACTGAATAAATGATGATTTTGCAATCTCAATGTATAATACATTCAGGACCTGATTCAGAGTTTTTGTGTGTGCGCGAGGTGGAATCGTGCAAGCAAATTTAAATACAGGCTATTCAAGGATGCAAAAAAGGGGAAGAAGTGATGATCAAATAACCATCAAAACTGCGCTATGAGAGGAGTAGAGTGAAGACATTAATATCAGATATAACTCCAGCTGCTTAAACCAGGGGTAACTAAGCCCTTAAAGTGCAAAAAATGGTAAAAGAAAGGAAGCGCTTGGAGTAAATCTAATAATTTATTATACACCAACAATTAAAATCAATTAGCAAATAAATAAAACATAAGCATAAAACACAAATACAGTAAATAATATCCAAAACACACAGCTGATCATTTGACACTGCATAGCATTCAGATAATGTGTTATAACACCAGGATCATAATGTGAGTGGCCAGCTCACATATAGACTACTTTCTATATAATAAAAATAGAGGAATATCTCATAGATAAATCTGCCTCATATAATTCCAAAAAAAAATAAAACATTTGAGAGAAATAGGAGAAAAATTAAAATAAGTCCTATAAGCAATTAATGTCCTTAGATGGCGAGTAGAACTTAGCAGTAATACAAAACTGTACTGATATCAAACATGCAGAGGAAATATATAGACTTTGCATGGAATGCACAGATTATAGTAGTAAATGTCCTCGGATGGTAAAATGAAACTTGGCAGTAGTAATAAACTGCACTGTGATAGCTGCACTTATGTAGATAGTTCAGGTGGACTAGTATATGGCACCACAGCTCAAATAGAATATAAGCAAAAAAGGTATACTTGCAAAAAGGATCAATACACGGATTTGTGCCAGTAACATCGGCAGCGGCTCCCCCGGCAAGATGAATGCCGGTACCCCGACAGATAGCAACACCAGCGGCTCCAGATAGATGATGATGCCGGTCTTCTGCGCTTAGTAGCGCCCTGTTGATCTAGAGTGAGAGTAATCTTTGTCTCATATGCTTTGTGCCAACACTGTCAGTTCTCTTGATAGAGGCAAGTAGTCTCTCCAGCAGCAGTAAATGGTAGGAAATCTGTGAATGAACTCGCAAGCAACAAATAAAAATCTCCCAATAAAAGGAACAACTGAACAGAGAGAGTAGAAATGGACGTCCTGGAGAAAACAGCTGTTAGAAATGGAAGCCCTTAAGCGTTTCTCCGCAGGTGGGCTTCATCAGAGAGCAATAGACAGCTCACAGACTGCCTCCTTTATATCTTAGTTACACAGGTGTATTCTTAATTGCTATAGCAGAACTTAATAAGAAATATATAAATATACAGCTTCATTTTCAAGAAGGTTCTATGCATCCATATATAACTATACTCAGTATATGTCAGATATATATATTCAGAATGGTTGAATTCTGAAGTATCGTCATGAATATTCTCAGAGTCATATGATAATTAGGTGTCCAGCTGGTAAATAAAGACTCTTATACCAATGTGCAAATAAAAAAAACATAGTACCATAAACATTGCAGATAATATATTTTAATTCTCAAAAGATTACCATTTTCTTTTAT
>WWET01002572.1:75189-89442 GCA_011038615.1 Limnodynastes dumerilii
CCCTGACACCCCCCCCTACGAGAGGTTAGAGAACTCCTAAACATAGGTTTTTTGAGGAACTTGGAATGAAATTTCTTGATGAGTTTGTCAGCATGAAGATTCTCTAGTGGTACCCATTCACGCTCCTCTGGGCCATAGCCCTGCCAGTGGATAAGATAAAAAAGTTTCCCTCGGACTCTTTTGATAGGCAATAGGGTTGATCTTGCGGATAATGAGGAATGGTCCAATGAAGCGAGGACCTAACTTTTGAGAGGCTTGACGGAGACGGATGTTCCTCGTAGAGAGCCAAACTCGATCACCTACTTTGAAGTTACACGGAGAGCGATGTTGATCGACACTAGTTTTGGAAACCAGTGCTAATTTGACAAGAGCCTTCTTGGTCTTGCTCCAGAGGGATTTGAAACGGTTAACAGAATGTGCCAAATTGGGGTCAGGAGACTGTTCTGGAAATAATAATGAGGTGGCTTGAGGGTGGAAACCAGAGAGTCAATAAAAAGGAGAGACCTTGGTAGACGAGTGTGTAGAATTGTTGTAGGTGAATTCAGCAAATGGTAGATTGTTGACCCAATTTTTCTGGGAGTTAGAGGAGAAACAGCGTAAGTATTGTTCCAGAATTTGGTTAACTCTCTCTGTTTAACCATTAGATTGAGGATAGTAGCCTGAGGAAAAACAAAGCTTGATGCGTAACAGGTTACAGAAGGCCCTCCAGAACCTAGCCAGAAACTGAGAACCCCGGTCAGAGACAATTTTCTGCGGTAACCCATGCAACCTAAAAATATGCTTGAGAAAGAGTTCAGCAAGCGTCTGCAAAAGGCAAACCGGAGAGAGGGACAAAATGAGCCATTTTACTGAACCTATCGATAATTACCCAGATGGTAGTACAACCCAGGGAGATGAGGAGGTCAGTGGTGAAGTCCATGGAAATATGAGTCCATGGATGGTTAGGAACAGGCAAGGGAAGGAGAGGGCCAATTTCAGAACATCTGGGGGAATTGTTCTGGGCACATATAGTGCAGGAGTTCACAAATTCCTCTACATCTCTGAACATGGACGGCCACCAAACCGTCCTGGTGAGTAAAGAGTAAGTTCTTTGTATTCCAAAGTGGCCTGCAGATTTTGATGTGTGGGATTCCAAGAGAACAGCCCTTCTGAAAGACACTGGAACAAACAGACGATTGGAAGGTTTGTTGAAAGGATTTAAATGTTGAGACTTCATGAGCTGAGTAGGTCTTGAGTAAACCCGGCGATGATGACAGTAGATGGAATGATGTAGAGTGGAGACAATGACAACTGTCCCTCTGAAAGGGAGGAGCGGGAAAGTGCATCGGCCCGACGATTGAGAGATCCTGGTCTGTAGGTAATTGAAAATGAAAATCGGATGAAGAATAAGGCCCAGCGAGCTTGACAGGGGTTTAGTCTCTTGGCAGACTCAATGAAGGCCAGATTCTTATGATCTGTGAGAACGGTGATATTGTGATTTGCTCCTTCAAGCCAGTGCCTCCATTCCTCAAAGGCCAATTTTATGGCCAATAACTCACGATTGCCGATGTCATAGTTTCTTTGAGATGATGAGAATTTCTTGGACATGTAAGCACAAGGGTACAAACGATTGTCTGAGGGGGAGAGTTGAGACAGAACAGCTCCTGCGCCTATATCTGAAGCGTCAACTTCAACAATAAACGGTAAGTCTGGGTTTGGGTGACGGAGAATGGGGGCCATGGTAAAGGCGATCTTAAGGTTCTTGAATGATTCCTTAGCTTTACTCGGCCAATTCGCTGTGTCCGCACCCCTCTTAGTTAAGTCAAGGATGGGTGTAACTAAGACTGAGAAAGCCTTCACAAACCATCTGTAATAGTTGGCAAATCCACGGAACCTTTGAATGGCTGGAAGGTCGGTGGGTTGGCCCAGTCAAGAATAGCCTGAACTTTGGCAGGGTCCATAGCAAATCCTTGAGGAGTAATGAGATACCACAGAAAAAGAACTTTCGTGACCTCAAACTCGCATTTGTCTAACTTGGCAAACAGCTGGTTTTCATGCAGTTTCTGTAAGACTTGGCATACATGAATACGATGCTCCTGTAGGGAACGTGAATAAATCAAGATATCATCTAAATAAACGATGACAAAGGATTCCAGGAAACTTCTTAAGACGTCGTTAATCAGATCTTGGAAGACTGCTGGGGCGTTACAAAGGCCAAAGGGCATGACCAAATATTCATAGTGCCCGGTCTGAGTATTGAAGGCTGTATTCCATTCGTCGCCTTTATGAATCCTAATTAAATTGTAGGCACCACGAAGATCGATCTTGGAATAAATGACGGCGTCTTTCAGTCTGTCAAAGAGGTCTGATATAAGAGGTATCGGGTACTTATTTTTGACTGTAATCTTGTTCAACGCCCTATAGTCAATACAGGGACAGAGAGTTCCATCCTTCTTAGAGACAAAAAAAACCCGGCTGGGAGCGAGAGGGGCAAATAAACCCCTTTTGCAGGTTTTCCTTGATATAATCCTCCATGGCTTTACTCTCTAGGATGGATAGGGAGAACAATCTCCCCTTAGGATAGATACCCGCTTGCAACAGATCAATGACGCAGTCATAAGGACGGTGAGGCGGAATTCTTTCAGCTTCAGCTTTGGAAAACACATCCATAAAGTCGTGATATGGAGGTGGAATAGACATAGTATCGAGGTAGTCCGCACAGGCAGGGTGAGGCAGGCATTGCAGGAGTCTCTCCAATGAATGATTTCACCCTTCTGCCAGTCAATATCAGGGTTATGCTTAGAAAGCCAGGGATGACCCAAGACTACCTTGGCAGCTGGAGAGGAGAAGATTAGGAACTGGATAGTCTCTGAATGACAGGCTCCAGCCATGAGTTGGAGAGGTTCTGAGATCCTGAAAATTCATCCCTCAGGAAGAGGGTCATTGTTGAGACCACAGGCCATGATGGGTGGAGAAAGAGGGTGCATACTGATTCCCCAAAGCTTGGCGGTGGTGTGTTTCAAAAAGTTTCCGGATGCCCCGCTATCAACAAAAGCCTGGACTTTGTAGGAAAAACTGTTTGTATTCAGGAGAACGGGTAGAAGTAATGAGTTGGAGGATGAAATAAGATTCATACCCAGATGGGTTTCCTCCACATTCACCTGGAGAGGTTGTTTCCCGACGGCTTCATCTTCTTGGGACAATTATCTGCCATATGGGCTTTTTCTCCACAGTATAGGCAGAGTCCAAGGTTGCATCTTCACTCCTTCTCCATCCTGGACAGCCGAAAGGAGCCAATTTGCATGGACTCTTCATCCGAAAGCGAGACACGAGGTGGTGAAGTGGGGACAGCGGGAAAGACAAGGGTCTTTTCGAAGTTGCGTTCCTTGAAACGACGGTCTATCTTTATAGACAATTTCATGAGGTCTTCCAAGGATTCAGGAGCTGGTTACTGGACCAGTGCATCCTTGATGTGCTCTGCCAATCCTAGACAGAATTGTGAATGCAGGGCTGGGTCATTCCATTGGCAACGAGTTGCCTCAGCGAAATCTTCAGCTGACCTTCGGCCCTGACGAATTGACTGAATCTTGGCCTCCACAGATGCTTCCTGATCCGGATCATCATAAATGACTCCCATGGCTGCGAAGAAGCTGTCGACTGACTGCTGTGCTGGATGAGCCGGATCCAAAGAGAATGCCCAAGATTGGGGTTCCCCTTGGAGAAGGGAAATAATCAGTCCTACCTTCTGGACTTCAGAGCCTGACACAGTGGGTTGTAGCTGGAAGTATAGGAGACAGCTGTTCTTGAAGTGACGATAGATGGAACAATCCCCGAAAAAGCAGTTCGGAAGAAAAGCTTTGACATCCTGGACTGGAGCGGGAGGTTCAGCTTAGGGTTAGCGTGAAGCACCGCGATCACCTGGTTCTCCACCTTGGTGGTCAGGTTTTGGACCATCTGTCCTAAGTGAGACAATTGAGTGATTAGTGCCTTGACGGTCTCTGACACAGCGGGATCCATCCTGCAGTTAGAGGACTTGGTCGTAAGAGTAGGGAGGCACTGAGGAGCAAAGAAGAATGTAGATAAATAATTCCGTAAGATACGGCCGACAATGTTCTTCTGTAATACTTTGGGCTGATTATAATGTTATGGTACCCTGGATTTACCTCGGCGGAGTACCGGGATGACCAGAGAGAAAGAGAGAAAAGAGCGAGTAACTCACCGGGTTGTAGAGCCTAAATGGTCGGACCGAGTGTTCGCTAGAGCCCCTGAAGGTGGGGATAGACTGGAGCTGATAGGAATCCATCAGGATACACCCCTTAGAGGATACCCGGGAGAAGAGCAGAAAACAAGTAGGAATATAAGATTTAGACAGATTGAATATAGTAGTGGGAAATAGGCCGGTCAGAAGAAACTGCACCGCGACAAACAATACAGAAAACACTGAACGGACACAAAGGACAAGATGGGGGCTGACGGGACAGACAGAACAAACTCCACAAACCAGGGCAGTCACTCTTTCACTCACTCACTCAACTGCGGGAACCCCCTAAGGGGTTAAAAGAAACAGGCAGCCAGGAACAAATTGGTAAATACAAAAATGGATGAAACAGTAAGGGGAGAGAAAGGGACTGTGAGACACTGAGGAATAAAGGCTAGGAACTGGGCAGGAATAAACTGGGACACTCAAAATCACAATAGAAGATAATAGCACAAGGCAAGAGAGAAGAAATGAGAGAACTAGCACAAAAACTCAGGAAAGTAACCAGCGTCAGCCTCTGGGTGGAAGTTACTTTTAAAGAGAGGCTGACGAATGGCAGGAAGGCTGAGAAGGCGCCAAATACAACTATAGGCTGGCATCCAGGTTGCTAGGCAGCGCCAGACACCAGCCCGAAGGTCTGGAGGAAAGAGCGCCCCCAGCAACCAATGACGCGTCTGCCGGGAGGCGGGGAAAGCACAGCAATGGCCTTGAGGGAGCGAAGAATGACGCTGGAGGCAAGAGGACCACGGGAGCCGGTGGCTGCAGAGGAGGGAAGCAAGCAGGGAGCGAGGAGGTAAGAAAACGTGGGGAGCAGGATAAGAGAGCCGTAGCACCGCAGGGCACCCTGACAATCTGCACGGATGGTTTTCCTAGTGATGGGTAAATTGAGGGAAGATGTTAATAACATAATAAATAAAAACAGATCTGACCATCCCTGTGTCCACCTTGATTAAACTCCTCCATGCCTTTTGACTTCTCTGCACTCCTTACTCACAAGTCCCCACATCCCACAATTGTAACATCTTTTTTTGTATTTGCATTAATTGTGCAAAAAAATTAAGTTAGGATCTTCACCATTATCTATGGATAAAAACGAAAAATATATACATTTTCAACCTTGAGACAACCAGACACACACGGCATACATAAAACAATTACTGCCATACAGACAACATTTATAGTTCACATACGTAAGACAAGCATGCAAAGATTTTTTTATACTCACACACTGCGGTCACTTGCGCTTGCGCGCGTATGGGAATGGCATTCTGTGTCTCACTCGCAGCCTTTTCCTTCGCACCAAAAATTTACCTTCATTTTGCCATTAAGAAAGAAAAAACGATTTGTGTACTTTTCACATTTTCTCCGCAAATTAACCTTACAACTTTGTAATTCCACATTCCTTTAAACATTCTTCATTAAACCTACCAATGAGAGGAAATCCTCTATTACATTTCTTAGTCATTTTCACCTACTCTTTGCAATACTTCTTACCAATAACATTATTCATTATAAATTTAGCTGAACCAACGGACATATAAATAGTACTCACTGATCTTTTGATCACTGCAGAAGACCCTGCTTCAATGACTCTATCTTTGGTTGGTATCTTTGACCAGAACTCCATATTCAAAATGAGCCCTTACCAATAACAATATATATAGTGCTAAAATTACACTGCCTTCCCTTGCATCTATGCATGCTAATACTTTATTGGCCATTTAACTACTGCTTGACATTGAGCACTATTGCTAAATCTATTGTCCACGAGCACTCCCAAATCCTTCTCCATTAAAGATGCCCCTAAATTATCACATTTAATTTTTAAATTGCATGCTTGTATTAATGCCTAAATGCATACTCTTACATTTATCTATGTTAAACTTTATATTCCATTTGGCCGCCCAATCCTCCAGTTTATTCAAGTGCCTCTGTAGAGAAGCTACATCCTGCCCTGATTTTATTATCTTACATAGTTTAGTGTCATCTGCAAAAATGGAAACCTTTCTCTCTAAACCATCACCATGGTCATTAATAAATATATTAAAAAGGAGGAGAATTGAGGTACACAACTTAAACATATTGACCAATTAGAAAATGTTCCATTTTTCACAACTCTCTGTTCCCTATTCTCCAACCACTTTTCAACCCAAGCCCAAATGTTGTTTCCTAGACCCAGTTACCTTATTATGTGGACCAACCTCTTGTATGGCACTGTATCAAAGTTTAAAAAATCTAAGCAGATACATTTACTGTACTACAATGGTCTTAATTCACACTGAATTACTCATAGAAGTTGATTAGATTAGTTTGACAAATCCTTGCTAATAAACTAATTCTATGCCTATGTTTCCAACAACAATTTAAAAACAGCCCACTTTTCTTCTGTATTTTTTTCTTTAAAAACTGCATGTATCCGCACCTAAACTAAAGCTCCCTCCCATACCACCTCCACCTTTTTTAAGAGCTTAAGCATTTAGGAGTGCCCTAGGACTTCCTTAACTTTCTGTGTGTATTTTCCTTTTTAAGAAGGAAAATACGCATGGAGTTTGCCATACCGCACCCTCCTCAGCTCGTTTACATACCTTCTCCACCTGCTCTTACCCGAGGCTGCACTGGCAAGCCTCTTCCTACTTAAATAACTATGTGAGGTCTTTAAAGACCTAAAGGCTATGTAGCTTGTGTAGTAAGTATGACTACACATGTGCAGTAGTCTTTTTCATTAAAAGACACACCGAAGAAGTAGCAGCTTTGTTATTATTAGGTCCAGTATAGTCCAGTTCCTAGTTGGTTCCTCTAATATTTAGGACATGTAATGGTCTGTAATATAGCATTTATTCCTTGGAGAGAATTGGAACTTACTTGAAGAAGATCTGATACTCATAGACATCATTCCCCCCAGACCAAAGTTTATATCATCATGGGCTAGATCCAGACCTACGGGCGCCTTGTGGGCACCCGCGGTCATTACAGCTGTTCTCGTAGCGGGGAGTGCACGCCTCCTTCACTCCCCACTCTCGGTTTTAAATCTGGACACTTACGTGTCCATATCCTACCTTAACTTTCACAATCACGTATGCGGCCTTACTTGATTGTTACGGAGCTTCCCCCTCCCCGTCCCTCATTAGCATGTCTATCTCCACCTTCACGGCAGAGATACGACATGCGTAATGGAGGGGAAAGCCCCCTTTTCATTAGAGCCATCGTATATAACTTTAGTTGTGTACGCCAACCCTTACCACTCCATAAGAAGGTTGAGCGCATGCAAGCAGTACGTAATTCCCCTCTCGGCCATAGCAAAATATCTACCCCCATGTCTCTCCAGCACCCCGTGTCCCAATCATGTCTCTCTAGCATCCAGTATCCCCCTTCATGTGTATCCAGCACCTACTATCCCCATCATGTGTATCCAGCACCCAATATTCCCATCATGTGTATCCAGCACCCAGTATACCCCATCATGTTGTTAGGGTTATTCTTTTGGGGTCTAGGGCACCCACTCCTAATAACCTCCTAGTGATTATCTTGTCTTTGTACAGCCGGCTGAAGAGCAAAGAAATGAAATTGTACAGCGGTGATTATAACGCTGCCCTGTTCTGTGTATCAGTTCAGAGAGCCTTCATTTAAAGAACATACATCTTTAGCTTTCATACGTCACTAATATAATGTGATTGGCTGAAGCTTGTTGTCTAGGCGTATTCTGCATAATATTGGGTCATACTAAGTTTAACATGTCCCCAAAAGAGGGGGTTATCTTATCATTAACCAATAGAAATATCAAAAATATAAAGCAGATGATTAATATGTTTTTTAACTAGACTGGAACCTTCTGTGGTCTAGGCATAGCATAATAGGATGTCTTCTTGTTAAAGCATACATTTTCAAGGGTATAAACTTCAAGTGTTAAACGAGACAGTACCTGCTTCCTGTTAGAGCTCATCGTGCATCAACTCGTGGTTTTGACTGGTTTCCGTTTTTGTTCAGCTTGTCTGCACAAGAGAGAATAATACTCAAGCCAATATATTGCTAAAATAAAGTTTAAAGCTACAGAAACAGTTTAATCACTTATATTGAACATATATCAAATTTGCTCTCACAATGTTTATCCAACACCCAGTATCCCCATCATGTGTAACCAGCACCAAGTATCCCCATCATGTGTATCCAGCACCCAGTATCCCCATCATGTGTATCCAGCACCCAGTATCCCCCATCAGGTCTCTCAAGCACCCAGTATTCCCAATTTATGTTCTATACAATATAATACCTATACAATATCAAATACTTCACTACCTGCATGTATTAATTAATGGCAGTAATATAGCAGAGATAAATTGAGCAATAGACTTCATTCTTGTTTTTATGTTATTTTACTTTACAGATTCTTATGTGGAATTGATCAGAAACTTATAGAACATAATACCTTATGTCTAATGTTAAATATGTTTCTCTGTATTGTAAAGCATTATATAGAATATATAATATGCAGAATCCATTTATGTGACCATTTTAAATGTATAGCAAAAATGTGATGGTTTTGGTTTGGTTAATGCAAGAATAAGACTTCAGCATTAATATGTTAATAAAAAGCCTTCCAAAATACTACCTAGTTCTTACTTTTGAAGTCTTCTCTTCTTCTGTCTGCTGCCTCTCCTCCGCAACGATACTGATGTTACCTTAGGTCTCGCCAGCATCATTCTGCTGTCACACAGGCAGAGCAGAGGTGAATGGACGCAGCTGTTAGGCTCTGTAAGGCGCTCTCATCAGAGTGATGAGAGCACCTTACATAGTTTTACAGAGGCATCCATCTTAGATAATGGACCGGTGCTGCGGAGCAGAGAGCGGGGGGGACGAGCGCCTATCCAGCCTGGAACCATCCTGCACCACATCCCCTGCTTACCGCATTGCGTCGGCCCTGAATATACTTACCTTTTCACACATATCTGTAAATATATTTATCACTATATACACAAATATTTCTATCTATTTACACACAACCTACCATGCCAGCCCTAAATTCCCCCCTTCCTTCCATGGCCACCAACATGGTAGAAACTGTATTAGAACAAAAACTTGTCTTACCTTACTATTACAGAAGGTCATCAGCAAAGCCTACAATTAACAAATTAATATGATTAAGCTAAGGATTACTTATATTCAAAGTTTTGTTTTACGCTACTCCACCCACACCTATCTTTACCCCATAATAATTTTAATTAAATAAATCCAATATTACGTAGAATATAAACATTTAAAATCAAACACTTACCTTTTTTCTACTGTTTTTTCTTTCTTCAGTCTTCTTGTTCCTCTTTCTATAAGTCAGGCTCCTTGTTGGCTGTCAGCCATCACACAGCCTGTCTGAAATGAAGGACGTGCTGCAGAGAAAAGAGGAGGAGCTGCCTGCCCTGCAGAGAGGAAGGGAAGGGGGGCAGCTGACAAAAATTGTAAGTTACAAAGGAAAAAAGGGGGGATAAGGGCGCTAGGGGAGGGGGAAAAATAAACAGCAAAATGAACCACACCAGAGGCTTACCACCAATTGCCTCAAAAAAAAGTGTAAAAAAGGGAAGAAGGTGTGGGGTGCTGGGAATAAATAAAGTGGGAAGTGAAAAGGGAAAAATGGGGGTTGATTAAATGGGAAGAGAAAAATTTGTGACAAAAAAGTGACTAATTGTAAAATATAAGAAGATATTTCTTCTTCTCAATGAGATACAGGCATAAAGCAGGCTTACAGATCGATGAAAGCAGGCAGTTTTCTTCTGTACCAGATTTTAGATTCCAGGCATAGTCTCTGTAGTTTTGGACTCGATGTGGGGTTCAGGTGTCGGGAGAATCGGGTGCCGGTCAGCTGATTCTGTCTCCCACAATAGATCTATTTTCTGTCAATCACTTGGTGATGAGTGCACGGACGTCCTTCCTAGTGCAGGCGGCGATTGCTCACTTCAGAGCCGCAGCTCTTTCCTCAATAACGCAGAGGGCACAATCAAAGTAAAAAACAAGTATTTTATTACAACAAATAAATAAACAAATAAAATATATGCGTAAACAAAAAAGTACTACCCACGCAGGGTAGCACCGCTTGGGCTTTAGATGTCCTGGGAAGAAGCTCAGAGCAGTGCTAAGAACAGTGGAGATGAGTGGTAGTTTCAAACAGTAACAACAGTAGAAGGACAAGTACCCCTTTGACGCGTTTCAAATCTTAGCGATTCTTTTTCAAGGCAGAAGGGGCACTTGTCATCAAGGGGGTGTATTTATAGTACAGGGAGTGAAATTCAACCAATAGGATAAACAAATCGTCTTTCTCCTACAACTTTTGTTTGAAAGCAGTAAAACATTAGATACAGATTACAAAATATGTTTCAACATTTGTTGAAAACTATACATTTATAAACAGACAGTAGAACTATGGATGTTTTTTCTAGATGTCAAATAGATACATAATAAAATGTTGAAATATATTCTACACCCAGAGGGGTAGATCCAGAACTACGTTTGCCATACGTTTATTCGCGTAGCGTATTTTCGTGCGCGTAAATTCGTTACACTCCCCTCGGCACACCCCTTGAACGTACTTATTTTGTCAANCGAAATTCATATCTTTCGAAAACGATCGCATCGACGAAAATTCGCATTCGGAGAAATTTTTTTTCGAAATTCGCATTTTCGAAATTCGCATTTTCTAAGCGGGGACCCACACCCAAGCACGCCCATACTGTACACTTTAAATACAATCCCCCCGCATACTTCACGTATTTCAAACGTATTTTGGAGTAATGTAAATTGGCACGCCCACACGTAAGTATTTACGTGACACATACGTGAATGGGCCATACGTTCACAATTACACTACATTAATGTGCGTATTTTCTATGGTGCGCATACGCAGTACGTACAAAACTGCGATTTTACATCTCCGCCACGCGTAAATTCGGTCCAAAGCGTAGTTCTGGATAAGGCCCAGAGTTATTATAATGGCTTAGATATAGAGAATGGAGTTTAAAAAAATAAATAAATCAGTATATGGGTAGAGGAAGAGTTCCAATAAATAAATACCAACCATAATATAAAAATATAAATATATAAAACCTATGGTTTATAAATACATAAATAAAAGAATAATAAATAGATGTAATGAATCTAAATAATTTAAATATGCTAATATGGTCAATCAAAATCATAAATTGTAAGATCATCTAGCTTAAAGAAGAAGAAAATTTTTTTTTGTGTAAACAAAAACGTTGTTCAAAAGGGCATTCAATAATTACACTTAACGTATGATACAATCCTTCAGGGCCCTATGCCTAAATAATCAGACACTGTCTTAGATATTATAAGGTTACGTCTCCATGTGACTATAATTAAATCCTTCAGGGACCAATACAATAAAGTATTAATAAAAAAACTACTGTTTTAGTATAAAATAATTTCTAAGATCAGTTTTATCAAGCCCAGGCGAAATACAGGTAAATATGGTTTAATAAAGAGAAATCAGTTAAGAGAAATTATTTAAGACTAGAAACCTTGTTATAAAGGGGACTGTCTTATATGGTACATGGATTAGGAATCTTATGTCCATATAAATAAAATAAAATAAAATAACAAAAATAATTCATATGTTTACCCTTTGATAATAAAAGTTATTTTAATATAAATGGAGTTATGAAGCCAATTTGTATATCATACCTGTTACAGCTGCCGTCTAATAGCATATCCTATATTAGTCCTTCCTGTCTGCATTCCCACGCCGGTTATAGAGTCTGTTCCCTCAGTTCTGTGACCTGCTACACTTACTGTGTGCCTAGTGCTATCTGCCTAGGGAATTGACTGTTGTTTGACCCACTTACCTGTCTTGATTCCTGCCTCAGTTTCCTTGTGTATCTTGCCCTGGTTCTCATCCCTTATTATACCTACCTTCCCCGCTGTACCTACTTATCCCCTGAGTGCCTGTTTATGTTACCTCTTCGGAGGCCCCGCTGCATGAGTGTGTGTGTGCAAGTCCTAGTGCGTCTTGTCCAGTCCCGTGAACAAACTTCTGTCCTTCGATCTGGGTTTCGTGTTGCTCGTAGTTCGTCGCAGTCCGGTCTCTTCCGGACTGGCTCTGCTCCCACTTACCTTACTGCTCCCATCCTCTCAGTATGGTTTCCACTCCGGTTTTCCCTTTCTCTTCCTCGAGTCTGGTTCAACAGGGCACGACCAGGCTATTGGGGTGCAGCCAAATCCATCACCACCATCAGGGGCTCTGGTGAAAACCACCCAATAGCGAAGTTACCGGGCCCGGCAGTCGACTCGTTCACTACCTCTCTCTTCCGTGGTCGCCTTGGTTCTCTCCGAGGTAAACCCCGGGGCGCCACTCCAGTCTACCATCTTCCCCACGACCACTCCGGTTCTCTGCCAGGTAAATCCGGAGTGTCGTAACAATACCAAGGGGAGGTTCAAATTCAACGTATGATACTGTTAAAAGATAAAGACTATAGGGGAATAGAGGACGATGGGTAATAAATAATATAAAAAATATATAAAATGATAGTAATAGTGAATAGTGGATAATTAAAATCCCTTAATTACATACACCTTACAGGTTCCATTTAGGGGGGAAGTCCTTCTGCAGTACTAGCTATTCCCCGGGGGTCTCCCCTCCAGGTACTGGCCTAGCTTTTTCCTACTAGCAAAGGCACCCTCACTAGCAAAGAGAAAATGTATTAAGACATTAAGGAATTTAACAGTCCAGTCCCATACATCCTCTCAAAAGTCCACAAGAGTATCACTAAACCACCAGGTAGGCCAATTATAGCAGGTACTAATTCCATCACCGCTAACCTCTCACATTTCATAGATTATCACTTACAGCCTTTAGTTCTAAACAATAAATCTTACATGAAAGACACAAGTGATGTATTAAAAAGATTAAATAAGATCTAATGGGAAGATGACTATTTTTTAGTCACAGGGGATGTTACTTCCCTATATACAACAAATTAAACAATTTATTTTAGATGGTATTTTATTTATTTTAACCCACAATTACTTTCATTTTAATGGCAATTTTTATCTACAGGTTCAAGGCACCACCATGGGTACCAGATTTGCCCTCAGTTATGCAAATATTTTTATGGGACAATGGGAAAATTCCAATGTATGGTTAGGACACGACTTTTGGGCAATCTGGTATCCTGGTGGCACTTTATAGATGACATCCTGTTTATATGGAAAGGCACAGAAGAGAGCTTGAACCTGTTTTGCAATCACCTTAACAGAAATAATCAAAACATTCATCTTAGTAAATTTTCTGGCTCTCAATATATATCCTAAAGAGGGGAGAATGAACACCAGTACCTATTTCAAACCCATGGACGCAATTCCTATATTGACATTACCAGTAGGCACCATAGAAACTGGCTAAAAGGAATGCCTACAGGCCAGTTTAAAAGACTTAGATGAAACTGCACATAAGATATTGTCTATAAAAACCAGGCGATTAGCCTAATAGAGAAATTTAGGGATAAAGCCTACCCCAAAATAGACCTCCAAACAACAGCGTATAAAACAGGGCAAATTTAAACAAAAAAGACCTTCTATAGGATAAGAATATTAAGAAAAATGAAGGAAGTGAGAATTGTAATCTCTCCTTTATTACCCAATTCAACAATAAACATAAGAAAGTAGAAAGGGTTATAAAAAATAATTGGCATATCCCGTTGAAAGACCCAATATTGAAAGACCTCCTATCAAAACACCTTAGTTTTATATACAAAAAAGCTCCAAACTTAAAGAACAAATTGGTTAAGAGTACCTTTGAGAAAAGTAATAATAGTTGGACAAAAACACAGGTCTTCCACAGGTGTGGGGTGTGCAGGATGTGCAGGATGTGTAGAGAGGTAAATTTATTACCTGCAATACTAAATCAGTTATTTATTTATTTAATTGAGTGTACATGTAAGAAGATATATATAGGAAAGACATCACGACAGTTGAAAGTAAGACTACAGGAACATATGTACAATATTTCAAAAGGGAAA
>WWET01002572.1:89782-104150 GCA_011038615.1 Limnodynastes dumerilii
AATAGTGCAAAGATATATATATATCAAATCATTATATATAATCAATGAATAAAATATCAATAAAAACTATAAATACCAAGGGGTGCAATGTGAAACTGCTACCATAAGTGGCTAAAAAAAGCAACAATTCGAAAAACCAGAAATCAATATATAGAGTAGGTGAAACTAATAAAGTCTCAGAAATTTCAGTTTATACTCCTAGAATGTGGTCTCAGCAGATAATGGATAAATTAGAGATGGGTCAGTAATACAAAACAAACTTGAATAGTATTTTGGGAGGGAAATCTCTGAGCTTTTTCCCGGAACTGTAACATCTAAGCCTAGGCAGTGCTACCCTGGGTGGGTAGTACCTTTTTGTTTACGTGTATATTTATTTTGTTTATTTGTTGTAATAAAATACTTCTTTTTACTTTGATTGTTCCCTCCGCATTATTGAGGAGAGAGCCGCGGCTCTGAGGTGAACAATCGAAGCCTGCACTAGGAAGGACGTCCATGCACTCATCACCAAGTGATTGACAGAGAATAGATCTACTACGGGAGACAGAATCAGCTGACCGGCACCCGATTCTCCCTCCACTTGATTCCCACATTGAGTCCAAAACTACAGAGACCATGCTAACCACCTGGAATCCAAATCTGAGACAGAATTAAACTGCCTGCTTTCATCGGTCTGCTTTATGACTGTATCTCATTAAGAAAAAGAAATATCGGTACTTTGTTATCATTATTTGTGACATTTTGTACTGAACTTAATGCATAAGATTAAAATTAAGATTAAATTAAAAAGACTAAAATTAAATTAAATTACTATTCAAGTTTGCATTGTAATACGGACCCATCTCTAATTTATTCATTGTCTGCTAAGATCACATTCTAGGAGTAAAAGCTGATATTTTTGAGACTTTATGCCGAGACTTTACCTCAGTATAATGAGTTGGTATCTCTGAAGTTTATTGCACCCTTGCACTTTATATGTATTTCTGGAGAAGTTTTACCATGTATTCCACCAACTCTATATATTGATTGCTGGTTTTTAGAGTTTCAGGTTTTTAGAGTTGATTCGTTTTCTAGCCCTTTATGGTAATAATTTCATATTGCACCCCTTGGCATTTTTTAGGACACTTTTATTCATTGATTATATATATTGGTTTGATATTGGTATATACAGACTTGCATTATTTGGTTAATTTATGTATGTATATTTTTTTTTGTTTTTATATTCAGTCACTTTTTTGTCACTCATTCTTTCCTCTCTTATTTAATGAACTCTAATTACTCCCTTCACACCCCACATTATTTATTCCCAGTGCCCCACACCTTCTTCCCTTTTGTACACTGTTTTTTGAGGCAATTAGTGGTAAGCCTCTGGTGTGGTTTATTTGGCTGCTTACTTTCTCCCCTCCCCCAGCGCCCTTATCCCCCCTTTTTTCCTGTGTGTATACCATTTCCACCGGGAATATAAGGTGCTGCTAACATGTTCGCTCATAGAATGGACCGTTTTAAGATTGTTGATGAAGTATTTGATATTAAAGGATGATGATAGAAAGACCACAAATTGTAAAGGAACAAAACTCTAGAATAGAACCAAATGAAGAGGATTTAGAGACTATTATTAAAAAGTTAGAAAAAGTACTGTTAAAAGAAAATGAAACATGGTGGGAAATTGTAGCCATGGAGAAATATCATGCAGAGTAGATCATTCCAAAAGGTTTAAAAGTGAAGAATATGCCCTCGTTTGATTCAAGTAATGAACATTTAAAAAAAGAATGGAAAGCCATTACTGATGACTGCTCTTTCTCTATCCAGTAGACACCATAGAAACTGGCTAAAAGGAATTCCTACAGGCCAGTTCAAAAGTTCTATAAAAACCAGGCGGATAGCCTAATAGAGAAATCTAGGGATTAAGGTTACCCCAAAATAGACCTCCAAACAACAGCATATAAAACAGGGAAAATTAAACAAACAGAACTTCTACAGGATAAGAATATTAAGAAAAATTAAGGAAGTGAGAATTTTAATCTCTCTTTTATTACCCAATTCAACAATGAAAATAAGAAAGTAGAAACAGTTATAAAAAATAACTGGCATATCCTGTTGAAAGACCCAACATTGAAAAAACACCCTAGTTTTATATACAAAAAAGCTCCAAACTTAAAGAACAAATTAGTCAAAAGTGCCTTTGAAAAAAGTAATAATAGTCGGATAAAAACAAAGGGCTTCCATAGGTGCAGGATGTGCAGGATGTGTCGAGAGGTAAAGGGCCCTAACAAAATTAATGATTTTATTATTGAAGGTTCTACGTAAAAAAAAACTGATTTTATTACCTGTAATACTAAATCAGTTATTTATTTAATTAAGTGTAGATGTAAGAAGATATATATATATAGGAAACACATCACGACAGTTGAAAGTAAGAATACAGGAACATATGTACAATATTTTAAAAGGCAAAGAGGACTATCCATGTTCCTGTCATTTTAAAGAGGCCCACCAATGCTCAATTAATTCCATTAGCAGATTTATGGGGATCCAAAATATCAAACCCAGGTGGAGGAGTAACGATTTAAAATCCAGACTAGCCAAAGCTGAGATGAAATGGATATACCAACCTTAAATCCCTTATACCCAAAGGCTTAAATAGTGATTTTGAACTCAAGTGGTTTTTATAAGTATTTAGATCCAACATCACAAAATACACCAGGGAACCTAATTGGAGGCCCTTTACTATGGTCAAACTGTCTTTAAAGCGCCCAATCCTGTCTGATCTTGGAAGCTAAGTAGAAAAAGGCTAGGCTAGTACCTGGAGGAGAGATCCCTGGGGAATACCTAGTACTGCAGAAGGACTTCCCCACTAAATGGAACCTATAAGGTGTATGTAATTAAAGGATTTTAACTATTGCTATCATTTTATATATTTTTTATATTATTTATTACCTATCGTCCTCCATTCCCCTATAGTTTTTATCTTTTACTAGTATTGTACGTTGAATTTGAACCTCCCCTTCGTTTGATATTCAAATTGGCCTCATAACTCTTATATCAAAATAACTTTTATTATCAAAGTGTAAACATATGAATTCTTTTTGTTATTTTATTTTATTTACATGGACATAAGATTCCTAATCTGTGTACCATATAAGATTATTTAGACATAGGGTTATATAAAATATTTTATCAAATGTCCATTTTTAAATTGCCAATCATTTCCCCTTTATAAAAAGGTTTCTAGTCTTAATTCATTTACTGATTTCTCTTTATTATAACCATCTTATATAATTTAAAACCATACTTACCTGTATTTTCCCTGGGCTTGATAAAACTGATCTTAGAAATTTTTTGTATACTAAAACAGTGGTTTTATTAATAATACTTTATTGTATTGGTCCCTGAAGGATTTTATTATAGTCACATGGAGACGTAACCTTATACTATCTAAGACAGTGCTGTTCGGCCTGATTATTTTGGCATAGGGCCTTGAAGGATTGTACCATACATTAAGTGTAATTATTGAATGTCCTTTTAAACAATATTTTTGTTTACACAAAAAATGTTTTTCTTTTTCTTTAAGCTAGATGATTTTACAATTTATGATTTTGATTGACCATATGAGCATATTTAAATTATGTAGATTCATCACATCTATTTATTATTCTTTTATTTATGTATTTATAAACCATAGGTTTTATATATTTATATTTTTATATTATGGTTTGTATTTATTTATTGGAACTCTTCCTCTACCCGTATGCTGATTTTTTTTTTAAAACTCCATTTTCTATATCTAAGCCAGTATAATAACTCTGTGTGTACATCCTTGGTTCTACTGTCTGTTTATAAATGTATCTAAGAGTTTTCAACAAATGTTGCAATATATTTTGTAATCTGTATCTAATGTTTTACTGCTTTCAAAAGCCGTAGGAGAAAGACGATTTGTTTATCCCATTGGTTGAATTTCACTCCCTGTACTATAAAAACACCCACTTGATGACAAGTACCCCTTCTGCCTTGAAAAAGAATCACTAAGATTTGAAACGCGTCGGTGGGGTACTTGTCCTTCTACTGTTGAAACTGTTTGAAACTACCGCTCATCTCCAGCTGTTCTTAGCACCGCTCTGAGCTTCTTCCTGGGACTGTAACATCTAAAGCCCAAGGCGGTGCTACCCTGAGTGGGTAGTACCTTTTTGTTTACGCATATATTTTATTTGTTTATTTATTTGTTGTAATAAAATACTTCTTTTTTACTTTGATTGTGCCCTCTGCGTTATTGAGGAAAAAGCTGCGGGGGTCCCTGTACGTTACCATCAGTCTAGTCAGTCCCGTCACCTGGGACTGACTAGATTTTTGAGCCACCTCAGACTTTGGCACACATTGTTTTCTCATCACTTTTCATAATCCAGACCATTTCCATTCACTCAATTTTAACACTTATATAAGTTATACTTTTTTAACATTTAATTTAATATTTTTTATTTTATTTTTACATATTACTAATTTTGCATTCACACTTTCACACTACGGTTATACATATACATCACCCAACACTATTTTATATCAGACCTTGGCACACACCGTTTTCTCATCACCTTGGACCTGATTCGGAACTATATTTTAATTACGCACGCACGCAATATTTCCGTAGAAAATTTTTGCAGTATAAGAACACCCACTTTTAAATTAAGAAAGTACAGAAATAAGGAACATGGTGTTTACAGGTGTGGCATATTGCGTGCATAAATTTGGTACTTAATATAGGAACTTATAATATGAACGGATCATGCAGAATCTCTGGTTAATTAAAACTAATTATTATGAATGTATGATCAATCTATGTAATTATGTATTTTTTTTTCACCTTGTTATTGTGTGAGTATTGAATGTAATTATAGATGTAATATTGTGAATGCTACTTGTCATTTTTTATTTTAAAAATACACAATTTGAAAACCCACTTAATATTTTTCGCCCATTGTGTTTGTGATTAATGCATTAATCCCATACAAATAATTATTTTTTAAACATTAATTTAAATGATATATGTTAAAAAAGTATATTATATACGTCTCTCTATCTATGTATAGAGAGTTATATCTATATATAACTTGTTAATGTCTATTTGATGTTGTTATAAGATAATAATTAATTATTACATATAGTTTATCAATTGCAATAGTATTGCGCAAAAGTTACATAAATTGCATAGATCTGCAAATAAACAATGCTAAACAACGCACAAAGAGTTTTACTTAGATTACAATTATATACAGGATTTACAATATCACAGCCAAAATACAAATGTCTCACCAATCCACGCTAGCGCCGAACAGTCTGTTCAAGGCATCACCATAGAAACCTTCTCTTTTCCTCCATGGACAGACTGTTCTTTTATTTACATTTAACACAAAAAAAACATGACATCACAGTTGTTCATTATGCTGTTTCCTCTAATGGATCTTTTGCTGGGATTAGCTGTCTCTCAATCCCACCATGGCTCATCAGGAGGGTCAATTAGCATATTTTATTACCCTATCTCATCTTTAGACATTTTATATAAAATCTATTTATGATCATAACATGCAAGCGCAACTAGCAATATCATATTAAAATACATAGTTATTCTTAGAATGTTATAAGCTATCTAATGGTTCTAAATATAAACAAATTATAATGTTCTAAAGGTGATTGGCGATAAAGATACAAATTGAAGCCTCCTGAGGATTAAAGATGCATATTAAAATACATTGGAACAGTGTTTATCTATACATATACAGAACACATACATATAAAATAAAAGAAACAATATGAATACATAATTATGGTTATAAATGAGAAAGCCCGCAAAGATAAGCCTGTGCATGCATACCGTTGAAATGTGATTGATGCTTAATGAATCTGTATATTCGTTTATGGGCCTATATCACTATTTTAAGCTACATGTATATTTTTATCACCAAGGATATATCAATTATATAAATGTGATAGGTCAAGCATGTATACTGAGCACGTCAAACCCTGTTTTGGAATGTTGTTTAGTTATCCCTAGGGCAGAGCTTTGGAATGTTGTTGCCTGGTCCCTTAGGGGAAGATAGGGGTCCTCCATCTATAATTGCCACCATAAAACTGGCCACCTGTGTATAGATACTATCATGCCCTACCTGACTGGTATGTGGAATGTCATTTTCCTTGGAGGCATAATGTGGAAGCCCGTTTCTTTTAAAACTAATGCTCTTATTTGATACTAATATATAACTGTATATTAAGATTACTGTTACCTTATAAAATACCTTCATTTCAACCGTATGCAGGCATGGGTTCAGGCCTATATTTGCGTTCTTATTTGAAACTTTGTCTATTCAAACAGCAATCGTTACACTGATTAATATAAATCAATATGAACATGACTTTATTTTATGCCCTTACAATAATTAATATTTATACTTTAACAGAACGGTTGCAGTCTGAGGTGCGATGGCCCACTTTGCGAATTAGAGACAGACGAAAGTTACTTTTCGGCTGTCTCTATTTTGAATAGGGGGCCATTTTAGAATTTTTTTTTTATTCATTCATTTTTGCAAAGAACCCGCCGCTGACGGCTCCGGAGAGGTGAGTAACCTCTCCGGGGCATTTTAGTATTAGGTGGGGTTAGTCACTTAGGAAGGGAGGATTAGGACTATAGAAGGGCAGAGTTAGGGTTAGGCTATAGAGAAAAGGGAGTGTTAGGGTCAGGCTGCGGGGAAAAGACGGTTAGGGTAATGGAAGGGGAGGGTTAGAGTTAGGGGAAGTGTTGGGGTTAGTTTAGCCACTCACCTTTCGTAGCATCGTGTTTGTCTTCGAGGCATAAGCAATCGATATCCCAGCCAGGGCCGTTCTTTGCGGGGACCCACACCCCTTAAGTATAGTCAATCCACTACCAATGTCCAGAGAGAATACTAACTAGGGACCTGATTCTCACTTAGGAATCTTCTTAAAATAAGAACTTAAAGTTACTCCTGGGCAAAACCATGTTGATTTCAGGGGGAGTCAAGTTAATTGCATTCTTTGCATGCAGGGATATATCTTTGAATTGCTTACTGCACACAGATACTGACCAGCTTTACTATTACACTGTCATTTAGAGTTGGGCTGGGAAATATCACCTCTCAACTCTAATACTGTTTGCAACAGATGAAATATGACTCCCCTGCAATTGACATGCAACTTTAGAATCTTGTACCAATGCATGATTTGTTCATCATAGAAATATAATTCTTAGTGACTAATAGCTAATTTTGGAATGAGTGGCAGCAAAAATTACTATATAAACCCAAATTATGTATTATGTATTATTATGCCTATTTATGAATATAGAATATAGAAATAAAAAAAAAATTGTTGTGAATTATGTCCTTCGTCTTTAATTAATGAATTCTTAATTTTATGCACCTAAGAAGCCAGAGCTGCTGTGAATGTGGACCATGATTTTCCATTTTCAGACACTATAGGGAGTGTTTACTGATTGGTGAAGAACATTTTCTAATTCCTACTCACAGAACACACCCATGCAAAGAGAAATAAGGATAGACCCGCTACGCTAATTGATGGTAATTTACACACCTCTGTGTGAGCAATAGAAAACCCTCATATATACACTCTCCTCAGTAATTAATTATTATCTAATGCTTTATTAAATAATAAAGACTGAGTAAGTATTATATTTCATAAATGAATCTAGGGGATTAATAAAATCATGCTCACTTAACGTTTAATGAACTGTGAATGGTAAGTATAAATTTATCCACAAACCTTACCCTAATCCTTACCCTACCTCTGCCCTTTTATTACCATAACCTTTCCTGCAGCCTAACCCTAAGACTCCCTTTCCCGCAGCCTAACCCTAAGACTGTCCTTCCTTTATCCTAACCCTCCCTCTTCATTACTCTAACACAGTGTTTCTCAACCTCGGTCCTCAGGGACTCCTAACCGTGCATGTTTTCCAAGTGTCACTGCTGGAGCACAGGTGTGTTCATTACTAACTGTCACATTTTAAAAGCTCCACAGGTGCTGCTCATTATATCACTTGTGATTCTTTAAGGAAACTTAGAAAATATGGACTGTTAGGGGTCTCTGAGGACTGAGAAACACTGCTCTAACACTAAGCCTCCCCTTCGATTACCCAAACCCTAACCTTCTCTTCTCCGCAGCCTAACCCTAAAACTTCCCAGAGTTACTCACCTCTCTATTGGTGCAGCGGGTCTGCGGTGGGTGCAACAGGTCTGCTGCGGTATTTCCGAAAAATGAATGAGTAAGAATGCAGATTGTTATACTTAACCCATTCATATAATTGTTTTTAAAAATGGCGGTCTTCTCGAAATAGAGACAGACGAAAATGAGTTTTTGCGGTCTCTACTTCTAAAAGAACCATTTTGCAGCGACGACTCCCGCTGCACTGCCCCTTACCCAAAAAGGAATGCCCTATGGTGCTATTGTATGGTATTTTACCTGCTACCAATAATTATTGTTCTGAAAGTTACTGGTGGCTTATTTATTTCACACCACTGACTAAACGTCTACAAAAAAAATTCACACAAAAAACTATTTATCTGTCTATAACTGGAAGTTTTGAATGTAGCTGTGTTGTGGGATTAAAGACAGAGATGTACTTGACAATGGGCTGAAAAAAATACTATTTACTTTAAAGCTAGCTTGGCTGCTTGTACTGGTCAAGGGTTTATTTGATAAGGCAGGTGAAATGGAGAATGACGCCTCCCAGGTTTATGTTGCTTGAAGTGGTGTCAGTTTCCTATACAAAAGTGTAACCGGAGCCTGCATGAGAAGATTACACAGGAAGGACAGAGGGTGAACACTCAGCGCTAATTACTTAGAACTATCTTTGGCAGACCTATGTTTTAAACTTCATAGATGAAACAATGAGTGGGAAGACTGAATATGCATTGCACTGGATCCTAATCATATGCATGTTATTACATGTGAAAACCGGGTGCACTGCAGAAGCTAATGTCTATGTGAACTTTTCCTATTTCAGCAATCAGCTGAATGAGACTATAATCAACGCTTGTGAGTGTGGCCAGTATGGTCTTAACTCACCCATGATTCCTGCTCAAGGAATGCTGGGCATCCCCTTATCTCCAAACTTACAAGCATGTGATCCGAACACACAGTTTCTTGTCCCAATGAAACCTTGGATTGCGCTCATCGAAAGGGGAAATTGTACATTTACAGAAAAGATCCTGATGGCTGCCAGCAAGGGTGCCGCAGCCGTGGTGATATATAACTTCCCCCCAAGCACTGGCAATCAGACCATTCCAATGGTGCACTATGGTAAGTGCCAATTAACTCTTTGCAGGATGCTATTTGTCTGTCTGCTTTTGAGATGTCTCTGATAGTTTGTGTCTGCATTAATGATACCCTGAAATAATGCCGGTTGTCTCACTATTGTTCTTAGTGAACTATTTAAAACAAATGTTTTTTTCTGAAAAGGGCCGTCCTGTGACCTGCAATTGCTATAAGGCTTTGTGTACCGCAATGGGTTTTGTAAATGCAAATTAACTCCCTGTGTATCATGTGCTGACAAGTGCTTATTAAAAACATTTAATTCCAGGGCAGGAGGATGCTCCGCGCTGACAAATTTTTAAGATATAAAGTCACGTTTTTAAAGCTCAATTAACCCCTCAAGATCAGAAGGTGTTTGTCTATTTCAGTGACTTTTGTTCTTCAGTATCTTGTTCTCTGTCAACTAAGAAAGTTTTTTTTTTTTTTCTAGAAACAGCCATGCAGTAAAAAGCATTAATACACTGTTAAAAACTTGTTTTCTTCCCTAAAACTACTGGGAGACTCTCTGTTTTCTGCCACACTGCTACATTCCACTTCACTATATTGTGGATTGCAGTATGTGTTGCTGTGGCCCACCAATACTCAACTGGAGGGGGCAGTAATGCCTCACTTGTTACCCAACACAACATCAGATAAGTAAGTAACTATGAATAATTATATGACTATCATTGCCATTACTGGAAGAAAAAAATCATGCAAAAAATATCAAATCTATAAAAGATTTACCAATATCTACATTTGACTGAATTCTGAAAAGTTTCAACTTATCAAAGTTGTTGGATATGTGAGACAAGTGGTTATGTACTGTGCCTCTGGTACATCAGAATAATTCCAATAGAGGAACTATTATCAAATAGCTGATAACAGTAAACAGCAGTTTGCTTATAGCTACAAATGAACTGTAAGCAATTTGAAATTCAGTTGAGGTGTGAAATTTTTACATATAGATTTGTATGAATATTATTGTCAACTGCTAATTAACTATATTCAAGGGGGCAATTTTTTAACATCTTCACAATAAAATTAACTACTGCCCATAATTAAAGTCTTTCTTGGGTATCTCTACAGGGATCCACATTTAAAGTTTGAAGATATTTAAGATTCTCATTTACAAAAATCTGCAAAAATAGTTTTAGTAAGACTTCTGACACAATTATTATTGTGGCTGTGAAACTCTTGCTATTTCCTTCATGGATCCATTCCCCTATCTGATTGAATTCTGACTGGTTCTCTTCTTATTCATGGGTGTGTATGTGGCCTATGTAACTACTGCCCTAGCAAACAAACTTACTTCTTGGGAAAACATGATTGTGTTAATGTGATATATTTACAATAGCAATTTTGCAGCAGGAGTTGATAAAAGAAATCAGCACATATTATTTGAGATACCTATAGTGGTAACGAGACGTCACATCATTTTCTGCAGGTGCAGAACTTCTGAAAAGAAATGACAGCGAAATACATCATTCCATTGGCCTTAAACAGGCTACAGATGCATTAATATGTGCCTAGTATGACACAGGAAAAACAGGCTTGGTGTGGCAATGCGCCTATCTGTGATAAAATTAGCAGTTCCCTAATTCAAGGCAGTACACATTGTCCTGATCAACATATTCCTGTTTAACACACACACCCTCATTATTATGGAACCCTTCAGCTGTAGCAAAAGATAGCAATCTTAATATCTATATCCTCATCACTAGATATTATCCCATGAGACTTTAGGGAGGAAAGAGCAGGCTTCACTTGTAAACAGTCAGTATTACAAGTTATGGACATGCTATTTATTTTTTAAATGATTATCACACTAATGAGATATCATTTCCAACACTTGTTTATTTTGTGATCTACAGAATAATCAGGTAAAATAGTGTTTGCCCAGCTTCACCACATACATTTACAATTTCACAAACGTTAGACAGACGCTGTAAATAATAAGTGCAGTGAGAAAAAGTGTAGTAAGCTTCCTGGACGCAAGCTGTTTGCATAAATCAGTTGTTTTTAAGTCATGCTCTTGCCCAGAACACTGGCTACACAGTGGAACACTGGATGTACAGAAGTTGATACTTGGGACAAACCTGACCCTCCGCGTGTATTTTTTACAAATGATGGGCTGGCCTCTTTTTTAAATAATAAAGTAAAGGCTCTGTTTAGCCTTTATGTGTGATGATCTTGTCAAGATGTTAAAAACTTGTGTGGACAAGATAATGTAGGGTTCAAGACGCTTAAGTATCCTGAACTCTATACATGAGTAGAGGAGTGGACTTTAAACTCATTTATGGAACTTACTAGCAGCTGAACGGATGTGGGTCCCCATTGAGAATTTCTTTATTTTGATAGGGCCGTAAGCTCCCAGACAGATCTAACCTGGCTGGAAAAACGATTGCTTCTGCCTCGAATAGGCATAGCAATCAATCCCTGGAGCACCGAACACGGTGCTACGAAAGGTAAGCATTTTATCCCCAGCCCTCTCCCTAATCCTTACCCTAACCCTTCCCTTCTATTACCCTAACCCTCCCTTCACATGCCCAGTATGACAGCTTCCGGTCGCCTGAGCGTCATGAGCGAATAGCGGGCGTATTGTTAGCGTATTTTTCGCTCGCTGGGCGTATTTTTTTTACGATGGTCGGCTGGGCGCCCGTTTTACTACAGGGAGGCGGGGGTAGCCATTTAAATTGTACAGTATGGGCGTGCTAAGCCCGTACGCTCAGCGTATTTTCTGCGAATTTTCGTACGGGCGACGGTCGTACCCAGTGTAGGGTATAGGCGTCGTATGCAGGTACTTTACTATGGGAGTGTTAGGGGCGTGTATGGTTTTTCGCACGGTCGAACGTACGCATTCGCCCGTCGTGCGAATTTTCGTAGCGCTGGATCAGGCCCAATGTAACTTGGAACTGGCTGTCCTGGGTGAATTTGATCAATGTGGATCCAGCTTTTGAACGGCGCTGTGTTGCCATAGCAACACATACACAGTGCCTGGACGCAGCAGTCCGGGCACTGTGTATGTGACTGCACGGTGCCCGGAAGTGAAGGCCCCGCGCGGGGCCGCGGAGGCCAGTACAGGGCCGCCAGGATAATGGACCTGGCGGCCCTGTACTTGCTTCGCAACCAAAATGCAAGCCTGGCTGCCAGTGGGCGCCAAGCTTGCAAAAAAAAAAAAAGTAAAAAAAGCCATTACTTACCTTTAGCGCGTCCTGCATCCTCCGTCCTCCGCGGCAGTTTCAAAACCCCGCGAGATCCGACGGGGCTTTTGAAAGCTATGCTCGGATCCTGCATCGGACTCTGATGTTCGTGTGGGCTCGGCACATCTCTACTTAAAAGGTTAAACTAATATATTATATAGACCCATTAAATGCAAAGTGGGATATTCCAAGCCTTTATTTGTTTTAATTTTGATGATTACGGCTTAGAGCTTATAAAAACCCCAAAATCTCACAAAATTAGAATAATGTGACAATGTTCAATATTGTAGGCTCAAAGTGTCACACTCTAATCAGTAAATTTTTCCAAAATACCTGCAAAGGGTTCCTGAGCCTTTAAATGGTCTCTCAGTCTGGATCAGTAGAATTCTCAATCAAGAAGACTGCTGACCTGACAGTTGTGCAGAAAAGCATAATTGACACCCTCCACAAGGAGGGAAAGCCTCAAAAGGAAATTGCAAAAGAAGTTGGATGCTCTTAAAGTACTGTATCAAAGCACATTAATAGAAAGTTAAGTGGAAGGGCAAAGTGAGGAAGAAAAAGGTGCACAAGCAGCAGGGATGACCATAACCTGGAGAGGATTGTCAGGAAAAGGCCATTCAAAAGTGTGTGGGAGCTGCACAAGGAGTGGACTGAAGCTGGAGTTAGTGCATCAAGAGCCACCACACCCAGACGGATCCTGGACATGGGCGTCAAATGTCGTATTCCTTTTTTCAATCCGCTCCCGAACAACAAAAAATGTCAGAAGCATCTTACCTGGGCTAAAGAAAGGAAACCAAGGTCCCAGAGTCTGGTGGAAGAATGGAGAGGCACACAAACCAAGATGCTTGAAGTCCAGTGTGAAGTTTCCATAACACCTCAGCAGTGCCACAGGCTGATAGCATCCATGCCATGCTGCATTGAGGCAGTAATTTGTGCAAAAGGGGCCCAAACCAAGTACTGAGTACATATGCATGATTATAATTTTCAGAGGGCTGACATTTATGTATTTAAAAACCTTTTTTTTGCTACTGTAATTTTGAAAAATTTTGCTTTTGGGCTTCTCATAAGCTGTAAGCCATAATCATCAAATTTAAAACCAATAAAGGCTTGAAATATCTCACTTTGCATGTAATGAGTCTATATAATAAATACTTTTGCCCACGTAACCAATGTCATCCACACACGTACAGATGTGCAACATGTATTTACGCAGCTAAGCACGCCCATAGTGTACACTTTAAATACAAACCCCCGCCAACATAGCCTATTTCAGACATATTTTTGACTCACATAAAATTGGCACGCCCACACGTACGGATTTACGCGACAAATACATGAATGGCCCATACGTTCACATTTACGCTACGTTACGGAGCGTATTTTCTATGGTGCGCATGCGCAGTACTTACCAAAATGTGATTTTATGTGTCCTCCACGCGTATATTCACTCACAAGCGTTGTTCTGGATCTGTCCCATTGTTTTTATCTATAAGGTTCCTCACTGTGTACACTCTGAGTTTTAGGAGTACTCTCTGGGGAGCCATATTTTTGTACATTGAGGTTTAGAACCATATATGCACTTTTATTAGATTAGGTGTTCACATTTATGTCCATTTATTTATGAATTTTCAGATTAGGAATTATTGTTTATTAACTTATGGTGCCATCTACTGCTGTTTTTATGATTGCATTGGAATTTTTATCTTAGTTCCCTAGTGATTTGAGTAGCTATTAGCATATTTATTGGTTCAATCCCCCTTACAGATATTTAACACCCAGCGCCCTACACTTTTTGTTTTTATATCAGACCTATATTTGTGCCATCAGCAAAGAAATAAATTGATTGAGACACGACAGGA